>JAYECN010082749.1:0-28017 GCA_035222435.1 Microcambeva ribeirae | reverse complement strand
ATTTCTCTCTCTCTCTCTCTTTTTTTTTTTTTTTTTGTCTTCTCTTCGAAAGTATTTGGCCCTGGATATTCAAACCCAAGGAATTTCCAGCTCTACACTATTACTGCATCTGTATTATTTTTAGCAGCAGTGGTCCTTTCTTAATGGTGCTCTTCAGTGAATACCTAGAATTTTTTTTTCCCCCTCATGTTTCTCTATGTAGCTTGATCTTAAGGCAAAACAGTGGTTCTGCTTCAGCTGGAACAGTGGTGGCTCCGTCCTGTGTTGGGATGTTTTTATCTGTACAGATGCTAAAGCTAAGATAAATCTCACTTTTTATAAAGGAATGAGATGAAAGTGCTATTTTAACCTTTGTTTATCCTTAAATAACAATCCTCCAAACATTCAATTTTAGTTTATTTTCAGTGAACCTGGGCTTGCCTGTGCTCTTCTAGAAAGTGCATGTGGGCAATAAAGCAGAAGTACCTTGCAGAAGGGCCGAAGGAGAGCAAGACCCTTGCTGTGAGGCAGTGACAGTTGGGTGCCTGTTAGTATGTTAGTTAGTAGGGGTGCCTGGAGTATATTTCTGGAAGTAAGCCTGATAGAGCTCTAAAGAAGATTTTTTCCCATGGAAATGTTTTTCTATGCCTTTTTATGAAAATGCTTTGGGGATTTAACACCCTTGTGAAGGAAAGGGATTTAAAAGCAGACCATACCCTGCACCCGTGTAGCTTTCTGGTCCCCAAGATGGGAGGAGAAATGGCCCCTGCTCCCAGTCTCCCTTCAGAGAGTGAACTGCACCAATCAGCCCTGCGTAGCAGGGGGACTGACTTCACTCCTTAGTTGTTCTCTGATGATACCTGCTTTCTCCAACAGTGCTTGAAAGAGTTGTTGAAAATTTTGCTCAAATGCAGATTTGTAGCCAAACGTCTTGTTGAATTATGTTCCTATTACTTGCCTTTTCTATTCTCACTTGCAACTTCCAGTTCTGACAAGAGCTATGGCAGAGATGCTCAGCTGTCCAAATGCATTTATTGGATATAGGCTGTTTCTATGTTTTCTTAAAAATGCTTCCTGCAGCTTTAATTCTTTGAGGCCGTGATTAAGTGCAGCCATTCCAAAGTGAAAAAAGGAACTGCTGTATTTCCTTTGGAAGAGACACTGTAAGTTACCTCCTTTTTAAGAGTACAAAGTCTCTTGTTTGATATCTGTGAGCGGTATTGGGGATGTTTGCCTCTAAGATCAGGTGACGTGGCTTGTGTTCGGGGAATGCAAGAAATGGTGGAGTGGCAAATCCTTTCAGCACTGGCATTAATACACTATGTAGGTGTATTTCTTAAAAATTAAGTGTACAACTAAAGGAATGTAAGGAGATTTGTAAAGCTTTAGAGCCTTTCTGAGCCCTCGTTTTGGCAGTTTACTATCAAAGCTCCTAAATGCATTCAGTGAGATGTTGACAGTCTAGGTATTTTTAAAAAGCTCCTTATTCGCACTAAGTACACTGTATCCCCAAAGTAGTTATCAAAACAAATGTTTATTGCAGTTGCCTATTTGCCAAATTCATCCCCTAGAGCCTTTAAAGGTCACGCTGCTTTTCTTCGGGGGGTTGCGTGCCAAACATAAGACACCTTTCAAAAATAGGCGTGCGTGGTCGGTTGGATGCCAACCCTAAGATCCCTTTCAAAAATAGGCACACGTGGCATTCATCTCCAAAGCAAATAAACACAACTAGTTTGGGAGCACCAGGGCTCTTCCCCGTGGATGAGCAATCATGCTGTTGCTTGCTGAGGGTACCCACTGCTCACATACTGGCGCTCCTGGCAAGAGGGGGAGTGAGCAAGCAGCGAGCAGTTGTGTTTTAAGGAACTTCTCTCTGCTAATGGAGGTAGCTGAAGGTAGCCAATCTCTTCGATTAGGTACCTCAGCTGAGCCTCTTTAAAACTCAGTCAGAAGAACTAGACGTATGTGATAGGTGAAGGCTGCAGAGGAGGCTGTGGTCGGAGGAAGGCCCTGTGTTGGACGTGTGTCTTTCAGCAAACAGCATCTGCCTTCCTTGTCCGGCATTACTGTGGTTCCAGCTAGAGCCAGGTTAGGTCTCCAGCTGGCACTGGTGTCACACTTAGCTCATTGATAACAATATATCATAAGATTTTATTTCCAATAAAATAATAAAAAAAAGCTATTCAGATTTGGTCCTTGTGTAGAATTGCTTGTATTTTCAAAAGTAGGTACTCAGTAGTTGTTGTTATCGCTCATGTGAATTTGTTTAAATAGTATTTGTAGAAGTTGAAGCTGCTTTTCAAGGATCAGAAAAAATAAGATGACAGTTGCTGACAGAGATACTTTTTATGTGGAGAAAGAAAAAAACCCTGCAGAAAGTGGCAGCAGTCCTTTAATGTAGAGTGGAAGCGGGAAGCGCTGCCAGAGGAAGCAGCTGAGCTGCTCCGGGCCCCAGCAGTGCCCCTGGCAGTGGTGAGGGCTGGTAAAGGACATCCCTGTGGTCCCCGTAGATATCTGGAGGCTGCTTCAGTCCTTCCAGGAAGAAAGCTAGTTTTCTTAGTATTGAGATTGAAGAAAAGTTTTGAATTTTGGGGTTTTTTTTCCTGGCAATCGAGAAAAGTCTGTGTTTCAAAGCACTCAAATCCTTTAACCACCGACAGAAGACGCGTTTGCGTTGGCAGTTTTTCCTCATTTTCTTCCCAGGAAAGCCTCGTATGGTGAAACATGAACTTAGGGCCTAATTCTGTGAGAGCATGAGTTTCTTCAGGTCTCGTCACTGTCATGGGGAGCTGCAGAATGCCATGTGATGGATTTTGGAGAGCTCAGGAAAGCTCTTTTGAAGTCAGGAAGAGGATTCCCAGCATCTTTCTCCTGCAGAAATGGCTGCTTGGGATGAACCTCTTAGTGTGCAGGTCGTCCCACAGAACTTTCTTGAGGCATAAAGAAGATCATATATAAATTGTAAACACTTTTTAGAGGTTCAGTCTTTGACTACCGATATCGTTCTGGTCCTATCTCACCCTTTCCTCACACATTTAACCAAATATGCCAGTATATCTAAGGTACAGCTCATTCCTGATCTGTTCTAAGGATTTATTTTCTTTCTGTAGATTTCTTAATGGACACAACCGTGAAATGGTCTGTCTGACTCTTTTTCACATGCCTTCATTCTGACATTTGAGAACTTTTTCTGCGCCCTTCAGCAGGATCTATGACTTCACTTTGTTGTGCTTAAGAAAAATGATGAAAGATGGGGAAAGAAAGCAAGATATCTAGACACTGACTGTTCTAAATTTGCAGTTCTCTAGCTGCAGCACGGGGCTTGTTATTCATGATAGTAGGTTTTTTCCTTAGTAATATTTCCTTTATGTCTACAGTAGCTTGGAAACTGACAGTTATGTATGTAAAGCAGAGCACTTAGCAGTTTGTGTGCATGAAAGAGTGAGTGTATCATCAGATAATGCAATATAAGAAAAGAAGGAATGCAAGATGTGAGAGTTCCACCCTTAGAGAAGTAGACTAGCTGTCTACTGTATCTGCTAGGTTTTTGGTCTGGTGTTATTAGTAGGAAGAATGCTTAGATAATGCTCTTCAGGTCTGGGATTGAACCTAGTTTCAATGGAGAAAATTATCTTGACGTCACAGGAAAAAAGGGAAGATCATCACTGAAGATGAAAGTGAGAAGAATTGCAAGCAATATATGAGAAATTAGAGGGAAAGATCTCCATAGCTTTTATTTTTGAAGTATTAATATTTAGATCTTCTAGGCCTTCCAGGTTTTTCTGGCTCATTTTGCCAGGTGCATATTGTACCAGTTCCAGAGAGCCATGTGTCCTGCTGGGTGTTTTTGCAACATATGCTGTGAGACTTTAGTCAGGATAATGGAGCTAACCAGGCAAGTGTGGTATACTGCTTAACAGAAGGGGTAAGGACTTGAAGGGAGGAAATACTCTGTATTTCTTAATTATGTAGTTTATTCAGTGTTAGTCTTTTTATTTATTTATTTATTTATTAAAACTGTAACTTGAAAAAATTTCTCCTATTCATGCATAATGTTCAGAATGTAAAAAGTTTTATTTTGGGGAGACCAAGATTGAACTGTAATCATTATGTAAAAAGAATAGGGTTCTGGTGTCCAGGTATTCATGAAATCTGATTTTGAACAAAGCACTCGTTATATGTAGTGACGAGTACAGTGAGGAAAAAGTGATTTCTTAACCACGACTCTACAGCTTAGTTGGGGCACCTGGTGTCACTGCTGTTTTCAGTTGTTGTTGTAAAAATCTCCTTAAAATCTTCTTGCGAACAAATGTACAAAATTGACGCAGTTTACTTAAGGATTAAGTAGGGATATGTGTTCATGCACACACACAAGTATGTAATGTATATACACATGTATGCACATATGTATACACACACACTATGGAGATACAGATTTATGTATGTTATACACACACTGGACTGTATTAACACATAAATGTGATACCTGATATCATTTGCTCTTACGTTTCACTTCTATTCCCTGCAGTGCACTTGTCTTTTTTCTCTGGTACATATGCTTGCACATCCCTTCATCTTTGTTGCCATTAATAAACCATAGATGGCCTGGTGTGCTGCATGTGTATATGCACTATGTGCATGATTTACATTTATTTGTAAGTGTGAGTGGGGCTCGGTGTGCTTACCGGGTGATTGCATAATAAGGTTGCTCAATACAGCAGATAGATGATACTCTGATTCTAGATACCTTTTCCAGTTCCCTTTTTCAAGGCTTTGTTTCAACTCCTAATACGCTCTTTTAAAAGCTGAAGTCATTCTGTTTCTGTTTTGCTGTTATCAACTGTATCTCTCTGCTGTGTTTTAATGTCACCCTTATAAAATTTGTTAGAGACGACTAACAGTTCATTTTGTAGTTGCAGCCTTTTGGCTTTTGTTTTAAATCTCTATCGAATGTGCAAATTAAATACTTTCTTAAAAGTACAGGGTTGGAAGAAAGTCTTCAAATTACTGAAACTAGTACTCTGCTATCGGAGGCGTTATGCCGCATCACCTCCTTCATTCCTTTCTCTGTATCTGACTTCAGTACAGTCAAGTCTTTTGCCTTTACTGCTTGAAGGCTGATTCATATCATCTCTCTCAATAGCACTAAAAATGTAATATGATTCATTAGGAAAAAAAAAAAAAGGACAGCAATTGCATTCCATGTGTAATGCTGTATATGCTTAATGGACTACAATGGATCACATCCTGTGCACCCTCAGAGTTCACCTGCAGTTTCAGAAGTGCTTGTGGCAGATAAAGGAGCTTTGTTCTCTGTGTATGTAGCCAACTGTGTGGAGTTTGAATATTTTCCATAAAGAATTCTCTATTCACTTTTGCTGCAATAGTTCATATATATTAGCAGATCTCCATGCAAGTGAAAATCAATGTTGAAGACCACCTGTATCTTTCATAGCATATGCCTGCTCTCTCATAAAATGAAAGGAGAATAAAAATGGAAAGAAACGCAGTTACAGTGAATGTAGTTCCCTTTCTGTAATGAAGTCTATCATCTCATTCTAAATTCGATGTGAAACTCTAGGAACTAATTGCTTTTGCTGTTTATATGTTTATTTTCTCTAGGTGTTTGTCCTTCACTACTGTAGCAGTTATATACCTTGTATTTTAAGAACCACAGAGATGAGATTTCAGTAGTAAATATTCTGTGGTATTTGGATGAAGGACTTCTGCCCTTAAAAGGTTGATTAATATATTTTCAGCCATCTCCTCCAAAATCTGCGGTGAACTAAGGAATGACAAAAGCTCCTAGAATGCTGCAAATTTAAGCAGGCTAGTGTTTTATCATAAAATATGAAACACGATTTAATGAAATTGGCTGTATTTGTGTAATGAATATAAATCATGATCTGCCTTCTGTTGGGAAGAAGTTACAGTTGCTATAAATCACATTTGTGCTTTCAAAAGTATGCAATTCCTCAAAATTCCTTGTCTAAACTTTAATAAATGGTAACATTACTAGCTAGAGGATGGTCTTTCTGTGGGAGTGTCTAAGAAATAACTAGAGTTCTCTTACAAAATGTATCAATTATTTCATTCTTGGTTAGTCTATAACACAGATAGTGAATGCACAGTTTGTTTATAGTTGACTGTATATGTTTTAAAGTAGAATTTTGAATGTTAATAACCCATTGTTTTATTTAGAAGGTCTTGGGCAGGAGAAGAAAATGGGAAATTCAGAGACTAACAAATTAAAATGTACATGTTTTATTAAACAGGAGCAGTGAAATTCAAGGGCAGTGAGGAGTGGAATGTGATCTAAAAAGTGTTGCTCAAGGACCTACAGAGAGGTCAAACAGTGTGAAAGAAAACAGCTAAAGAAGGGAAATAACAAAAATCTGGTCTGTAGTATGAGGCTATACTGTAGTGGCTTCCAGTGTCTTTTCCTCTGACCCTGTAAGAGTCCGTGTTGCTTGGAGTGGAACAGAAATGGTTGGTACAAACGAGGATGGATAATGAGCTAGCCCTGTTGCAGCAGAGAGCATGGGGCAATCCACAGTTTCTTTGAATTAACCTTCCAAGCTGCAGGGAGTGATGGTGTCTAACCCCAGAAGGTTTGTGGTTTCGAATTGCATGCCCTAATCAGAATTGGGTGCAATCTTTTCTTAATGAGCATTTTGGAAGTCCTCATTATGTTGTATCATTAAACCTTTTGTTTTTGCATTAGATAGACTGGAAATACAGCATCCTCAGGCAACTTGATCAGCCATCTCATTATATCTGAAATAGGATGATTCCTCATTCCTCTAGTAAGAATAATGATGTCTTCAACTTAATACTGTATAAGGAAACATATCCATGTAGGCTAGTTCCCAAAATTAAGTTAAAAATATTTTCTCTTAATTGGCTTCTCTTTTAATACATTAGCAGACTTTTTACGTTGAGGACAAAAAATTTCAGCCAAGACGACTAGATAAGAACATATCTGAGAAGACTGGAAGGAAGATAGCCTGAAGATATCCAAGATGATAAGAAAAGACAACTAATTCCAGGCATAATCAAGTTTGTAATGCATCTGTGTTGATTGCTTGACTTCCAGGGGCTGGGATTTCACCAACTGCTGTCTTGTTGACCAGCAATGGGTAAAATATAAGGTACCGGAGGATAAGGGAATGTGCTGGAGGCTGCAGGTGCCTTCATGGTCTGAGTGGGTGGCTTGGTTCTCTCTAGACCTGATGAAAACTTTTACAATGAATGTATTTGGTTAAAAATGAAACTTAATAAAAATAATATTTTCACAAAAATTGTCTGTTTAGAAAGAAAGATTCAGATTTTTGTTTAATTCTTTATTTTTAAAAAAAGTACAATAATCATTCAATATTTGTAATATATGTATAAAAATTCCAGGAGAAAATTCGTAAGTGAAAATGCTAGATAAGATAATGTTACATGCATTTCAGATTTCCTAAACTGAAGTATTTGAAATTTTTACAGAATGTTCCTTTCTCAACCTCAAAATTAATATTTTAACAAATTAAAACAAAAAAGTTTTATTTGCATTAACATACTTTTAGTATTATAAATGCTCTTAGCATCAAGCTACAGTTTTGTATTTAGCCACTTCTTTTAAATATTTCTGCTAGAGAAGTCTTTTTAATAGAAGAAATTAAAATGAGAAATTAGAGCTCTAAAACAGGTCTAGAAAAGGTTGCATTTTATGTGAGCTTAGATAATTTACTTAGTCTGGAACATTTAACTATAAAGAAATATTTATTGGTAATAAGTTGCACTACTTGGTTTCCAACTGCTGAGTTGGTGAGGGCTAGCAGAGCTTGGCAGTTAGTCCCTTATATCTTGGAAAATGTTTCCGTGCTGAGTAATTGAGATGAACGTCTGTTAGACTGCAGATGACTTAAATATTACTGGAAAAGATGGAGGAGAGTTGGTTCTACCTGCGGCTCCTTTCTTTCTTGTACATTGCTGTTAATAAAAGCCTTGGAGGATGGAGAAGTGAACCTTATTGTGCAGTAGGACTGGGAGAATGGAAAGAAGTATCTTCAGAGTTGGTCTTCCAGGGAAGGGCTATCAAATGGGGACTGCACCTCCTTTGGTAGGAGGTGGATATGATGCCTCCCACGGTGCTTGTATTTTGGGCATTGGTCTCTCTCGCATGGGTTTTTGTTTGGCATTAATGGGCTCAACACTTTTGGGAAACAAAAATTTGAAGCAGAAAGTTGAGCATTTTGTGAAGTTGTGTGTTTTCTGCTTTGTTTGGTGAATTATGTCTGCTTTCTTACACAATAATATATATTCTTATGAAATCATGATGATTTCTGTACAATATGTCTTTTATTGATAAATAACCCTGTACTTTTAGAAGGTAGAAAAGAGCAAAAGATGAAAGTGCAGTGTTGTCATTATTCACTCAAATTGAGGGCTATGGTGGATGCAGATGCTTAAACATCTCTCTTCTGCAAGGGGATGACATTTAAAGTCCTAGCATAGAGGAGAAGCTCCAGCATTAATGGCTGATTTTGATTTTTCAAAAAAAAGAATAATAAAAGCTTTGTATATAAACTTATTTTTTTTTAATGTCTAGTTTGAAAGTTACAGCTTAGAAAAAGCCTTAGTTTGTCAAGAATGGGTTTCAAAGATTACGTCCTTTTCCGGTTCTGCTCTGTTCATACCGTTAATTTATTCAGTCATTTCTGGGGGGAGAGTTGCTAGCACCTTGTTAATTAAATTTAATCCACCAAAATGAAGGTGAAAATAAAACAATAAAAATGATATTTCAAAACAAGATTAATCAGTTTAGTCCTGAATAGCTATGTGAAGATGCTAAACTGGCATGTTGGGAACCATAAAAATAACAGAAGTAAAAATGGGGCCTTTGTGAGCTGAAGCTGTTAGTGAAAGTAATGATGTCTTTGGATTTATGGCTGAGCAGTAAAATGCCTCTTTGCAGCAAACTAGTACAAAGTTGATGCATTATTTAAATGTGATATCAATGGGACATATTTTCATACATTTCGTATTTTAGCCAACATGAAAGCCATCTTAGTGCTTTGGACAGTCCTTCTTACTTGCTTTATGTCAGCTTCGTGTATGCTAAGTGTCCTAAAATGAAATTGGAGATACTTAAAGCAATTGCGGAGTCAGCACCTGTGGTCATATGTTAAATGTAAATCACAAACGTCTTTAAAATGACCTCATAAAATGATTATATTTGCTTTGTGCTTTAAAAAGTTGCATTTTAAAATACTATTATAAAATTACTTCTTTATGAACATATTATCATAGTGCATACAAAAACACTGTCTCTGTTTCATCTGTAATTCAGGGTAATAAACGTATTACTTTACAAAGCCAACAGTTTATTTTGACCTTTGTAGCTCACCAGGCAGAGATTTTGGAATATGGATCTAATTAATCTTGCTTACATTTAAATGTATCCTTGGATGTTCTATCAAATTTAAAAAAAAATATGGATAGTGTAAAATTTGAATTAAAATTTATCTTCAAGTTGTAGTAAGGATCCTATTTAAAACAGCAGAGACAAGCTGCATCAATTTAACGGCTGTCACTTTATCCATAATTTATATCATTAAGTCAACAGGTATGTGTAATCTATAAAATCATATGCTCATCTTGAATCTTTGCCAGAGAAAAAAAGGCATTTTAAGACTGACTGTAGCACCTTTGTTGGTATTAAAAACCACGATACTATTTGAGCAAATAGTTTTATCTTTTGTTGCTATGTTCTTCTAGTGATTTATTCTAGCAAATTATTCTGTTGTATCTATCAGATGTCCTGTCTAGGCATTAGAGTTTTGACTTTCAGTGCTGATAACATATCTTCGGCTCTACTTAAAGTAATTTTCAGCCATAGCTACTCTCAGTCCTCAGAGATCAAGATCCTACAATATTATCCTTGCGCTACTGCTGGTTCTTTCTTCATTTCTTTTATAATGTTGTCAGGCATCAGTGGCGAATACAATTATAAAGTTGCATTTTGTCTCAGTGTAGATGAAGTGATGGCGCTATATATGTGAGTTATCTGTCTATATGTGAGTAATCTAAAGAGCATTTTGAAGTATCTATAGTGGTCTTGTTTAGAAGGAAGACATGGAGTGCAACTTCAACCTATGTGCTTTTATAATGCTCAAACATTTTTGAGAAATTTTTATATTTTAGTAATTTGGAACTCTAAAATTTTGTTCATGAAACTGTTGGTTTGCGTAGTCAAACTCATTCTAGTCTCAGTGCATTCAACTTCTCTTCAAGTCATCAGAGTTCAGAATTTGACCTAGAATCTGATAGCCTTTGTTATGATTAGGGAAATCATTTGAAAAGGTGTTGAGTGATTTATATGGGGCCTTCGGTTTGCTGTTTCCATAATGAAGTCCTAGGTTGCAATGTATAGTATGTTCTTGTTAAGTGTGCAATGCCTTCCAAAAAGGCTTGATGGTGAGGGATTCTGCACTACCTGACAACCATGAGACAATGAGTTCAGCTGTTTCTTGAGAGTGTCCTGATGGTGTGCTGAAAATCACTATTTTGAAGGTCTTATTTAGAATTTAAATGTGACATTATTTGTTCTGTGGTATTATTTAACTGATTCTTGTAAAAATGTTACATATACAGTTTTGGTAATGCTATTTTTGTTTGAAATGTTTTTAGGTTGTGCTGGTGAGATGGAATGAACCATTTCAGAAACTAGCAACCTGTGATGCAGATGGAGGAATATTTGTTTGGATACAATATGAAGGCAGATGGTCTGTGGAGCTTGTGAATGATCGTGGGGCACAGGTTGGTATGAATATTTCCTCTTAGTCACCAGTGGTCAAGTCCTGAGAGACATAAATGAAGAGGAAGGTGAATAGCACTGTATACATTTAGGAAAGCATGAAAGAAAACAAAACATTTCTTTATTGAAAGAAAGAAGTGTCATAAAGACACTTTACAAGGTTGATTATTTTATCCAACTGTTTTTGACTTTCAGAATTTGACATTTCAGACTTTGAGATATTGAAATTGTAAGTTCTGCAGTGAGCAAGAAAACTTCAGTGGTATTGAAGTCCTCTTTTGCCTTCCTTTTAAGTATTACGTGAATCACCCATTGTTTTTGCAAAAATATACGTTTTTTTCTAATATATCTATTCAACATTCCAATCACTATTTTTATGGAAACGTTTTATTTTTCAATATGTGGTGGTACAATGAAGATTGCAAATTTCTAAATCTATTTTTAACTCCCATCCATTTGTGTAAAAATATTTTTGAGAAAGTGTTATTATGTCTTACATTGATATTATGTTAGCTTTCTCGTTTAAAAAAGCCCTATGATTATATTATAGATTATGAAAACTGCCAGTAGGTCTTTCTGTTTCTGTGCAGAGCTACTACATAGCCATTATATCTATTTTCTTATCATTAAAATTTTAAGGTGAGTGACTTTACGTGGAGCCATGATGGGACTCAAGCACTTATCTCCTATAGAGATGGATTCGTGCTGGTCGGATCAGTCAGTGGGCAAAGACACTGGTCTTCAGAAATAAACCTGGAGAGTCAGATCACCTGTGGTATATGGACTCCAGATGACCAACAGGTAATGGAGCTTTTACAGGCTCTGTTGTATCAGTTTGATGTGCTATGGAATATATATCTTTAAAAGTTATTAAATAAGTTGTCTGCAAGAATGGTTTCCCTCAAAACCAGGATTCCCACTGATTCCAATTTAATTCATCCTGTCATTAGGCAAATATGCTTATGTACCAAGACACCTGTGATCACTTTTCACTCCTGTTCACATGCAAGTTAGTTTGAGACAGGAATCTGGAACTGTACCCCTAATTTGTTGAAGCAGCTATCTTGAAAATATGCAAGTGATGAGATGTCCAGCACGCTGACCAGTGTGCACTTACAGCAAAGGCACTGCAGTTCTCAGATACAATTACGTTTGCCATTACATGAGCAAGTGGATAAAAATGATTTTGACTGTCGGAGACACCTGTAAGATCTGTCTCAGTCTTAAGCAAACAGATTAATTTCGAAAAGGTGATTTTTCCAACCACTGAATCCAAAACATGCTGCGCTTTGAAAAAGCCAGTTTTAAATTTTTCTTTACTGCTTTTCTAATGAGGCAAATGATGTTGGTCATGTCTCTGTTTATAGTGGGACTTGGGCTAGCCCATTGATTTTCATTTGCAGAATTTACAGTGGTTCTTTGTTATTCAGCACTTGAATGTAGTTGAGCAATCATTTTTTCCATATGCTTGTTGTCATTATAGTTAATGTGTGTATAATATAGTACAGAAAGAAATGGTAAGGGTAGACTGGTGCAAAGAGAAGTGGTATTATTTTCAAGATTGGATGATTTTCCTTCCTTCACATTGCACCTTCATAAAAAGGTACTAGCCTAAGACTCAAGGTATCGTTGACTTGAATTTAGAATACTATAAATCCATACAAGATATATGCAGAGTTATTTTGGGAATTGCAGTAGACAGTAGTATAGCACTGATAGTATGCATTTCTGTGGCAGTTTCTAATATTTCTAGAGTGTCTTGCAAAGAATAATGAATTAATTATTACAACACTGCTTTTTTGAGCTAGGGAGTCTAATGGCCTCTTTTTGAATCTGGGGAAATTTAAGTTTTGACAATAAATAATTTACTCAAGATCAAAAGGAAATGACAAGCATCAGAACTAGGAAGGGAAACCAAGATCTAATAGCTCTCACTCCTATGTTTTAAACATGAGACTATCCTATTTGTGTGATTTGCATTTATAGTTCATTGCTGTATTTGGAAATATTTTCACTTGAATGTTTAATTTGGGAGGACTGACTGCCTTTGATTCAAATTAGCCAATATATTTGTACTTTCTAATCTAGATGCTTCATAAGTGTTTATTCCAGAAAACAAATATTTCTTTAGTGTCCAGATAAGCACACACAAACATTAATGGCCAATTCTAGTTGTGTGAAAATTACTCGCTTGAGTTAAGAGATTCTGCTGCTGACAAATTCACAGAAATAAGATGAAATTGAGGCGCGGGCTTGATATCGCTCTCACAGCTCTCCAAACCATGCATTTTCCATGTCTAGCTGGTGATGAATCTTCCTTTTCTCCAGAGCTGATGGAGAGATTTTCTAATACCTATGTAGGTGTTTTTGTCTTTGAAGATACAAGACAAGAGACTATGGCTCACAGTGCATGCTAATAATATAAATAAATAAAAATATTGAGGGAAAAGGACACTGTATATATTGCACTCAAGCACATACAGAAATGGATGCTCTCACTAGCATAAGTGCTTATCTCATTTTTCTTTTTTCAGTAGTTAGCCAGATTTATATCTGTGCAGATGAGATCAGACTACTCTAAAGTAGCTCAAGCAGCTTCCATATTACATAATGTAATCTGCTTGTCAGTGCAGTGAATGAAAGATAAATATCAAAATTTAAATTTATATTTTCATAATATTCTTTGTCACCCTTCTGACACCATCAAAATTGTTTTTGAAAGTGTTCCCGAAAAACATTACATTCCATGTTGCCATGACCTTTAACAAAATTAACTTTGAAAGTTAAATTTCCAGTGAGAATTTATTGTTCAGTGTCAGTTTTCTGTAATTCTCTTAAAAATTTGTTTGATATAGTCTGTCTAAAATACCACCACAGATATTAGTTTAGGAGTTACTTTTCATTTCTTGGGAGACATAATGGGACATTCAGCCCCAGTTCTTTTGCAAAAGGGAAGTTTCCACCAGTCTTACATCTGCTCAGCTCAATTTCTGGATTTCTTAAATTTTTTCTCTCTGTCCTCTTCATCCTCATCTTTTCTTCCAGTTCTTGTTTTCCATCTTCTCTCCTGTGTGTGTCTGCTCAACACCAGTAGCCTATTGCTCACTCCAAAGGTCCTCACTGCTGCCCTTTAGCAGGAGGAGGAGAGTTGCCCACTACTGCCTTCCTCTTGGAGGAGAAGAGTAACTGGAGCTACAGGACTGCTACCCATCCTGCTTTGTGCTGTAGTTGAGCTGTCAATACTGGATTCAAATACTGCAAAGAGAGAGTCCAGCTCTTAACTGTGGCTCTAACAGTGTGTGTGGCCCCTGGATTTTTCTTCCTGCTGCGCTCCAGTATGGGCTTGTAGGTGAAACGTCCAGGATAGTGGCTGATGCCATCTGTGGCTGAAACTTCATAGTCAGTACTTCCCAAATTCTTTTGTGAGCACAGAGAGTCAGGGTGATAGCTGGAGACATGGCCGTGGTTCAGTATTGGTCTGTTGAAGCTGAACATATGCTTTTGTGTTTTAAATAATTTGGAATGTACTTTGCCTTGAGGGGGTTATTGACTTTATTAATAGTAGATATATTTGTTCTGCATCTCCTTTTAGGAAGGGAATGACATGATTCATAATTTGTGGCTCTGGTGACTTTTCGTGATATCTTGAGTTCTGTACTCTGTCTTGGGGACAAACCTACTGTGAGTCATGGGACAGCTGATAAAATCTGGTTCCCTTCAATACTTTCTTTCTCAGCATTATATGTCACGAGACACTGCTGATGAAGGGCTCCGAGGCCTTTGTGTCCTTAGCAGTGTTAACCTGTGTTAAGCTTGGGCTGATGGGACCATAGACTTTTTTTCTTTTAAACAATTTCTTACAGGGCTGTAAGAAGCCATAAGACTTGGTTCCTCAAGGTCGTGCAAGTATTTTTCCCAGTGAGAAGAATTACTTGAGACCATGCTGGAGTGAATGTGAATTTGAAATGCTAGATGATACAGGAGAATCTTGTACCCTGCCTGGAGACAGTTCCACAGGACTCTCAGGTTCTGATCATACTTGTTCACAAGGAGGGCACATACCAAGTAGATTGAATAAATTCCCAAGTGTGAAAAAAAGAGAGTTTTGTCTGCCCTGATTGTTTATTTATAATTGTAGAAGAAATGTCAATAAATAATTGAAGCTCTCTCCTAAGCTAACAAACTATATAAAAATCTCTCTCCAGTGTTTGATCCTAGGGACATCTCTCTATCAACTTCTGCCATCTTCAGGCATCCTCTGCTTTTCCCTTGCCCTCAGTGTCACCCTCTACCTGTTAGAGTGGACGCTGAAAGTTTCCATTTCTTGGATTTGCTATGATTTTACCTAATAACGAGGCATATTTCTCTTCAAGCAGAAGAAAGGCACAGTGTCAGAGACCTGGGTAAGAACTGTAGAGGTATCTGATGATCCTCGTGCTGATGACAATATAGGGTAACCCACCCCCTGGACTGCGCTGGGGTTGTTTCTGTCTGCTGTGTCCTTGCGCAACAAAGGAATCGCAAGGAAATCACCCTCCAGGAAAGGGAAGCCATGGTGAAAATGGATAAATAAAACTGAAGTTGTCAAACAGGCTGTGTTCTGTTGTTGCAGCTAATATCCCAAGAGGTGCTATTAATCTATATTTGTTCTCTGCACCTTAGCTAGTGAAAATTATTAGGCTTTTCTGACAGAAGTATGATCCTGTTTTTATTTTTTTCCCTCCTCTTCTCTTCTTTTGAGCATTTTAGTTGTGGAAATTCAGGGACTTTTAAGGCTTCTCTTTGACTTGGATATGACAGATAATGGGTATATGTGAACTCTGCCCACATACTCTCTTCTGTTTCCTTTGAAAATAAGTATACAAGCAGTTAGTTCATTAATTTGCATCCTGCCTGGTACAATGTGTTAACTGTCATCAACATGTTCCATCATAGTAAAAGGTGCATTAGTGTAAAGACAGTGTAAATATAGGCCCCTAGTTAGAAGCTGTTCTCTGTGTCTAATTATGTAAGTTCTGCTCAAGTTGGAGTAGAGAACAAGCACAGCATTAGGAACAGGGGTCGTGTGCATGCAAGGTTTTTAGAGACATTGGAAGAGGTGAAGGGGCATTTTGATTAACCTCTGAGACCAATAGTGCTTACTGACTATTTGCAAGCAAATGAAAATGCTTTGTCTCAAAATACAATGTACAGAAGGCCTGTATTTTTGTCCCCCCCCTTTTTTTTCTTTTTCTTTTTTTTTTCCATCCTTTATGGTTTGCAATAGCTGTGCAGAAAGACAGTTTCTACACTGTTACTCACTCTTGCTCCTGGTATTTGCCATCCCTTCTCCCGTAGCAACCACAGAAGCTTCAACATATTCTCCCATGACAGCCGTGAGAGGCAGGCTCCTGTTCCTAAATGCTCTCCTGGATTTCAAAATGGAATTCTGGGCCCAGGAAGGAGCTTAACATGGGGGAGAGGAAGGTGCTGCTTTCTGGTTTCACTGATGCCACCAGACCAGGTGGGCTCTGAACACTGACACAGCAGTTAGGGCCTGACTATCTATATTAGCATGGTTGCTGTGCTGTGCTGACTATCTATATTAGCATGGTTGCTGTGCTGTACCAAGTTACTGCAACGAGACAGATCCTAGGGCACAGTTTGTACCTCAAAGGCCTTACAACTCCATTCCCACTGCTGGTCCTGTCCTTACCCTCTTTTTGTTTTACTGCTAATAGTTTTCATACTCTCATACTTTTATCTCCTCTTTGCAAGCAAGGAAAAAAAATACTCCCCCTAGCTAAGGTGGCAACTTCCCCAAGGTAATATATATTGATTAGGTGATTGAACTTGCCTTCAGCTGCTCTATCTGATTTAACGGGGCCTATGCTGAGCCCGTATCAGCAAAATGTATGCAGATTACCACAGAGGTTTATGAGACATTGATTTTCATAATGACAATTTTACACTATGAAATTAAGTTGGAGCAGTGTTTTCCCCAAATCACCACAGGTGGAAACACAGCAGCTCCAAACCTGGGGCCTAGAGGCATCAGCTAATTAACAAGAAGCACTGTCAAATGATTATAAGTTTCACTACGGCTTTTTTGCAAACCTGTCTTTCAGCTCCTTTAAGGAGCTTTGATGTGGGCTTTAGTCCTTGCAGGGAATTTAGTAAATCCATTGCCATGGTAGTACAATCCACTCTGTGATCATCTCATCTTCATCAGTAGTACATGGTTCACAGTCGCTACCCCCTTTTCAAAGAATGTTGTTTTGAACAGCTCTTAAGCTGAAAGTGGCTTAAGCTGAAATGGTGGCTTTACCACAGCTTCCAGAACATGACTTAAAAATAAAGGAGTTATAAAAATGCTGAGATGTCATCTTCCCATTTACATCCTCTTTTGCCTGGTGTTCTGGACCAAGGAATGTGTGCTTTCATTTACCCTACCATTTTGGTTTTATTCAGGTACTGTAACACACCCATTTGATACAGGCAGTTGTTATTTTCCAGAAATTACATTGATTTTTTCCTCATATTTCTAGCTATGCAAAAGAAAAAAGTCTTGAAGACAGGCTTCTAATGAGTTGAAGAAAGATGAGAGAGAGCTTACATGCAGGAAACGGGACTGTATGGAATAGGGAAATGTTTACCTAAATTTTTCTGAGTAGTGGAAAGAGAGAATGAAAAAACCTACACACTGTAAAATTTTAAATTGTAAGCAGTGGTTTTGGTCTTTGTTAGATTATTCCTTGTTCCTAGAAAGGGCCTCTTTAGGCCTTTTGCATAAAGAAGCCTTTAAAATCCCAGGAAGTATCTATATTTTTGTGTCCTAACATATAGAAATATATCTTCTCCTCTAACAATTCCGGGTGGAGAGACTATCAAATAGTCTCATAAATAGATTTACAATGATTAAAGCCACTCAAAATTGCAGTGCAGGACATTACAGTCTTTGAGAATGAAATGAAAGACCTATTTTCATTGATGGATGATTTATACAAATTACTGGGAAAATGGCTGCAGGCTTCTTATAGCATTTAAGAAGTGTCATTAATTTACTAGGCAGTTTATTCAAGCCACAAGGACTGCAGACAATGGTTAGATTGCATATAAAGTTTTTAACATTATATGCTGCATAATTGAATGGTACCATTATAATGCAAAAAGAGAACAGGGGAAGGAGACTTCAGTTGTTTTTCAGGATAAATCTCTTTGTTATATAAAGCAAACAGATTAACAAAACTTACCACAGTTTAGCTATCTTAATATTTTGGGCTATTTTTTTGAAGCATTTCAGGCTTTTTTGGTAGAGTTGCTGTTAAAATTAATCATCTCTGCTTGCTTGTCCTAAGAATTCTTTAGATGTTTACTATCCTATTGCATCCTTTTATAGACAAAATATGTATCTTTTTATGTATACTTAAAATATTTGAATGTTTTCCCTGAGACTTTGCTATTCTCAATGTATATATTTATACATGCTGGTGGAAACCAATTACACTTCGTTCTTTGCTTGGTGACTTTATTTTTATGGTGCCACATAATAGCAATGGACAGATCTTATGAGAAAAAGTGATGTGAATTCTAAATGCTAGTTACCCTTTCTTTCTCAGCATATCTTTTTAATCTTTTTATTATATTGTGTTATTTTAAAGCTGAATTATGCAGCTATTTCTGAAATAATAGTGGCTTTTTTTTTTTTTTTTTTTTTTGTTGGTTGTTTGTTTTTCTGATGTCTATATGTAGTTTTGTTAACATCCTCTTTCCTTAGCCTTTTGGTCTCAAGTTGCGTCATCTTGCTGAGAATACAGCTTCCCAAAGGAAGGAAAGAAAAGAGTTAAATAGCTCAGTGCAACTGTGCCTTTTTTTTAGTTACTAGCATTGAGCAGCTACACCAAATATTGATTACTCAGCTGAGGATTCTGTAGGCTTTGCCTTGTTTTGAGAAGATGAAGAGACCATATACGTTCTCCCTGCTGCCTCTGGGGTTCATCTATGACTTTAAAGACCTTGGCTTCTCTTCCTGGGGTTTATCTCAGACAGGGTTTTTTCTTTTAGAAACCCTGACTCATAATGCACGATTACTGAGCAAGGTAATTGAAGGAACAAGGCAATGCTGCAGTGTTCTTGCTTCTAGCTTCATCTGTGCCTTACCTAATCCTTCACTTAATACTCTTCACCCAGCCCATGGTGGCAAGATATTTAGAGAGCTGATAAGATGGTGCTATTTGCTCTGGTCTTGAGGGCTAAGAGATGGAGGATGTTTTGTGCAGATAGCATCATGGTTCATGTTTTCTCAGGAGTTCCTGTGAAGATTTCATGGTGAGTCTTAGTAAGAATATTTTCCTTAAGGACTCTGCTGAATGAAAGGAAACACCTGCTCTAATGTGTTGCTCGTCCAATCAGCAAAATAAAAATAAATGCAAATAAAAACATGGCCAGTCCCTGTGTGGGACATTTCAGAAAGAAAGGAGTAGGTTGCCTCTCTACTCACCTTGCTGGCACTTATGTATGAGGGCATGAGAAATAGTGTGGAGTCTTTAGTTCTTTAGGACAGGGAATGTTCATTTGAATGAGTGTTGTGCTTCACTTGTGAGGCAAGCTGTAAGGACTTGGTTGCAGATGTGCCATCTACTTGTGTAAAGCAGCAGCAAATACTCAGGGAAAGTGTGGCACCTCCAGCTGAAATCTTTTTTCTTTTCCTTTGTAAGATAGGAATTTTGTTTTATTTTGATCCTTTAAGATTTATTTCATCAGGAGATGGTATCTGAGTCAAAAGTTTATTTCTTATAAAGGAAAGCTTTCTAAGCTGAAAAAGTTTTACAGAATTTGTCAGAAACAGTCTATGTCAGAAAGACTGTTCCTTTTCTGGAACTGCTTGCCTGAGAATATCTTGTCCCTGGAACCACTTTGCTCTCTCTAGAGCTTTGTCATCTTTTTGGTTCAAAAGAAATGTAGGCTGTCAGAGTAGTTCATTTAAACTTTAGTATCACCAGGACTTGATCCCTGAAGTTTCTGGAAATTAATAACAAGCTTAGGTGCCAGTGCACAGTTTTGCACTTGGGTCAGATGTGTTCAAGTCTGTGAGTAGTTTGAATCCTTTGCATGGGGAAGGAAGATTGTAGTGATTCAGTCTGGAGGAGGACCCTTGTCGACTTCTGAACTAGGTCTTGTCTGGGAAAGCAAGGCCAGGTTTCATAGTAAATTGGAGATGAAAGGTGGTATTTGGGGGGAATGATGTCACATGGTCTTTCCATTCTTTTGACATGAAGACATTGTGTGCCATTAATGGAAGAAGGATGCAGTATCTCTCTATTTTTCAAAACCATTTTTACCTGTTTTTCATCTTGCCTGGATTCAGCTTGAGCTCTCTGTTCTTGATCCAAGAGCTGGCTTCCTGTTCTGACATTCCAGGATTGTGGAAGGCTGCATTAGCTGAGAGGCAGTTAATCTTTCCTTGCTTTCTCCATGCTTAGGAGGACAGTCATTCTTCTTCATTGCCTCATTTTCAGTAGCAGGTTAATATAACTCCATTTGTCTCCATGCTGACTTAGTTATATTTGGCCTCACTCATTCTGTGTATTTCCTGCCCATGCTGAATTGCCCTTCTCTGCTCAAGTCCTAAACCTGGAAAGAGTAGGCAAAAGTTGAGGAGCTTTCTCCTGTGAGTATGCAGTTTGAATCAGGGACTTCTTGTATTGGTATTAAGGAACTAAAAAGAGCAGGGATGTTGCTTCTGAAGTATTTTTTGTGTTGCATTTTCAGTGGTTCAGAGGGCAATGTGAGCATCAGGTGACATCCTTTGCCTGATTGACTGATTAATTGCTGGTAAAATTGTGTTTTCCCAGCTAACACTTAGCAATAGAAATGACTGTTTGATACTATGTCTAATTTGATCTATGTCTTTTCATAGACGTGTGTGCATTTTCCTGAAGGAGTTGAGTGAAAGAACAGAAAATTGGGCTGCTTAAAGAACATTTCAAAGTATTGCTGGTACAGGAGTTCAGGGGTCTTGGCCTGCTCCTTGTGGGCTAGAAAGCACAGGAGGTGTCCTCTAGAAGACTTTCCAGTTGCTGGCTTTCTACTTATTTTGCACACTACTTAGAATGAGATTTGAAATGTAACACACACACAAACACACACACCCTTTTTTCCATGTCTAAAGTAGACTGAGACACATTGCTAATTCAGCCAACGTTATGTAGAAGAGCTGCTCTTTTCAGTTAAAAATCTCATGGAAATAGGATTAGAAGGTGTCTGAAGAGTCAAGAAAAAGTATAGAAATGTGTGTCCGAAAGTATGTAAGTCAGAATAGTCAAGGTGTAGTTTTGAAATAAAATAACCTTTGAAATAAAATAACCTTTGCCTGTCTGCTGACTAGTTTCATCCTCACACGTCCAGAGGAGTTTTGTTGCTTGAGGTCCTATGTTTAATACTGCTTATATTTTTCACACCTGGAAGAAAGTTCAAGGCTGTACGTCATTCATGATTATTCAGCAATGCTACGTTATTTTAGAGAGGAATAAAGTCAGTTCTGTTTGAATAACCAGGTTTTAGGGTTTCGAGTTTTATTGAAAAGATTTGTCACCAGGGTGTATTTACTTTGTCTTCTCATTTGAGGGCTCTGTAGTAGTTACCTAAACCCAATGGGCTTTGTAAGGGAGAGAAAGAACAAACCTGAAAGTACGTAGCTCCACCAGTGCAACTTCTCAAAGTTGTTAATGCTCTTGAATGAGAATTTCAGTGCTCTGTGTGTGTGCAATTAGCTGTGTGATCTGCTGGTATATCATCCATGTACTGGCTGGTAACTCCTCATTTTCCTCTTTCCTCAAAAGGAAACAAAAACCTCTTTTCAGATTTTTAGACATAAAGGCAGTCAAAGAAAACCACGTGCTTTTTTATTCCCCCAAGCCTTTGTGTGAATTGTAGCAATGTCTCTGTTCTCTGTTTGTGCCAGTTCAAGAAATGGTTTTACAGCAGCTGAATTTTTAATGGAAATAAAAAGTATTCAGCAGGAGAGCAGCTGTCTCCCTCTGTCTGGCTTCTGTCTTTTTTTTCTATATACATTTTGAGGTAAAAAGAAATAAAACCAGAAATACCATGCTCTGGAAGAAAAAATCTTTTCACTTTTTTTTTTTTTTTTTCCTGTATACTAAGAAGATGCTGCTGCATCATCGTAAGCTTTCTGATGTGGGAGCAATAAGCAAAAAGAGTACAAGAAGTGTAAAGTGCTAATACTGTGACTAAGTGGACCACAAAGCGTGCTTCTCAAGAATAACATTTTTATGTTAGACTAATACTATGGAATGAAAATATTTAAAGGCAATAATTTTCCACATACTCTCTGTGTTATTGAGCATACCTGCATAAGTAGATGTTTGATGCATCATTTTATGCTTTAATCAGTTTATAGTTCAGTTGATCTTGAATCACAAAAATAGATTTATGTCTAGTAGTACTATGGCAGAATGATGAAGACTGTAAAACTTGTTCCTATCTTGAATACTAATGTTTGGCCTTATGGTTAAATCAGAGCAGATGGAACGTCTAATTCAGCTCTGAACTGCTCAGCATACGTTTGGCAATGCATACGCAGTTGGTGTTATTGGCATTTCTACAGAATATCATTTCTGAAATACAGTTCTGACTTCTTTGGGGAGGTGGAAGGGGCAAAGGATACTAAAGAAAAATATAAAAGGACAGTTCTAAACTTTGAAATAAGAATTTCAGTAAGACAGAGTTGGGCAAGAAGGCTGTAGATGGAGATGGATGCAGGGTAGAACAGTTAATGATGGCATCAATACCTGCTAATGAGGTTTCAGCAGATGGATATGCTCATCCATATTAGGAACCAGAAGGGCAAAGAGGAGCACAAAATGCTGAAAGACCAAGGCTTGCCAAGTCGTAGGTCAAAGAGGAATCCTCTAAACATTGGAAATGCAACCCTAGAGAATGCTTAAAAAAAAAAAAAAAAAATCCATAAATCACAGTAGGCAAAAATAAATGAGAAATTGGAGGCCTCAAGCTGGAGTTCATAGAACAAATTGCTGGTTCAGAGAACAAAGTTGCTACCACAGTTTTAAGAACAAACAGCACAACAGTTCAGGTTTGTAGGAGCAGGAGCATTGAAAGGCCACTTACTGTTTACTTGATCACAAGATGCTGTTAAGAAACTCCTGACAGTTTGTGGTAATTAAAAGTTAGGTCTGGAACTGGTTAGTTTGAAATACAGCAAGTCCCTCTGTCTGACTTGAGCATACAAAAATTCTGAAGGATCTTAAATATGCATTTAATTTAGCTGTAAGCAGAAATGGTCAAGTCTCTGCTCCAAGCCTCAAAGGGCTGCACTATTTACCTGTACTATATTTAGAAAAGGTTGCAGAAGCATCTGAGAAATGTGTAAATAAGATTCACATCTGTACCTTGAAACTGGTTAAAGTGAAAAGTGAACATGGAACTGGCAAACACCTGTAAATTGGTAAGAAAGGACCGAGATGGGATGCTGTCACCGAAAGAAAATCATGTTTTACTAGTCTCTCATAAGTTTAGGAATGTGTTTGCAAAAATGGCTAGCAAAAATATAACAGAAATTCCTTAGTTTTGAAAAAGTAACCAAGTTTCAATTCCTCCTAATGTAGGTTTCGTGTAGTATGGTTTAGGATTGTCCTGACAGACCAAAAAAAAATTGCATAAAATTTGCATTATAAGAATGTGAACAGTGGGCTTGCTTTTTCATCACCCCATTTATTTATTTTTTTTTTAAAGAATGATTGTTGTGAGTTAGCAACATCTACAGATGACAGTTGTCTAGATTAATTAAGACTGTAGAAATTGGCTTGGAAATTTCACAGTTCAGTACAGCACAGTATGCTGCAGTGGCCTAAT
The DNA here is from genome assembly GCA_035222435.1 of Microcambeva ribeirae. Lineage (NCBI taxonomy): Eukaryota > Metazoa > Chordata > Actinopteri > Siluriformes > Trichomycteridae > Microcambeva > Microcambeva ribeirae. The sequence continues at coordinate 4,364 of JAYECN010082749.1, read as the reverse complement.
AAGCATCTTGTAGGACACATCCCTTTCTCTTTTTATAATCTGAACAGTCACTTTCTGAAAAAAAAAATGATCGTGATCAAATACTTTGTAGTTTCAGCTGCCACTTACGTGGGGAAGAAGGAAGAGCGATAACTGAAGAAATTGTTCAGTGGCTTTATTTTAAGGTTGGCATCTTAGCCAGAGCTCGGAAAAGATTGGAGCATCTGAATTTTCATGACAGATGGCATTAATTTTCAGAATATTTTGGTGTATCCAGGAATTCAAATGCAAATGTTACTATAAGTTACATTAGTTTCTATGTTAAAATTACGTATTAGTGTTTGGACTTCTTTGTCTCGTCTTAGTGAAAACCTACTTGAACTTGTACCCGCAGTCAAAGATCATTGGGGTGTATCAAAATGCACAAGGAACACAAAAATGTAACGGTTTTGTTACAGAAGTCAGTGTTTGATCTTGCCTCAAATGTGCACAGTGTAAGTCACGATTTCACAAAAACCATATGGAGGAGGCTCAAAGAAGAGCAAACAAAGACGAGAATGGCCAGGAGCCAAGAACAGTTCCTCATATGAAGAGGGATTGAAAACATGGGGCTAGATAACCTTAAAAAAAATAGTCAAATAAAAAGTGAATAAATAAAAGTTATTGTAGAAAAATGAAAAAAAGAAAAATGAAAAAAGAAAAATGTCCAGCCAGCTTCATTGACTGAATTGAGTTTTATGGCTGCTGAGACTATGGGTCATTATTTGAAAGTCGACTTTTCTCAGCATACTACCAGAGGTGGTGAGATGATGGAATCTTTCCCTTTTGTACTGAACTAGCGTATTCAGGTTAACATAAAGCTGGAGCCTATTTACTGTTGCTTAGGTTAAACCAAATTAAGTAACAACAGAATATATTTCATGGAAAAAAAAAAAAAAAAAACTTTGCTGTGAGTAAATGAGTTCTGTTATAAAGTAGGGGGACTCCCCAGCTGGATATTTTGTGTGCTAGATCTTTGGTAGTTCCTTGTAGTTCTGCTGATTTCAGGGTTGCCAAATCATTTTCTGCTAGCAGTGTTTCTGGTGCAGACACCGTTCAGTACAGCATATGCACACATAGCAAAATGACTGGTCAGGTTGAAGTTGTTCCTCTTGGACTGAATTATTTAGCCTCCTAGATGCACTAAAACAGTTTAATCTATTCATGAAGAATTAACTTCAGAGCAGAATACACCATCTTTTGACTAGCACTTATCTTTTGGGAATTGGTGCATTTCAACCTGTGCCAACTTTAAAATCTTGAGCATTGAAGAAGATTGCAATGTTGAATGATTTCTTCATAGATCCTTGATTGAACACTGGTTAAAGGCAAAAAATGTTTTAACATATCAAAGCTAACTTGTGAAACTTATTGTCTGAAGTTATTTCAGAGGCTAGGAGGTTAGCAGAGTTCAAATAAGTTTTTTTATTTTATACTGGTTTGTTATAATAAATATGAATTAACATGACCTTCATGGGGAAACCAAACACCACTGTTTCAGGACTATACCTAACTTTCAGCTCTTAGCATGCTTAGAAGATTTCCTGTGTGGATTATCTCATGGCAAACTATAGCAGGTTTCCCTTCAGGGAATCCAGAAAAATCTGTATTATCTTTTTTTCGTCTGAGATCTTTGAAACCATTCTTCCTTTCTAAACTGTTCAAAAGTACAACCTTTACGAATGCACCATATGTAAATACTGTTGTGTAAACCTACTGTAAAACTTGGTTTGAATACTGCAAGTCAGTAACCTTGTCTCAAAAGGTAGGTGGAAGTAGTAAAGCAGAGTTCAGAATGGGTGATTGGAGGCTTTGGACAGCTTCTGCATGGGGTGATTTGAAATTCTTCAGCTTTCAGGAGAAAAGATGACTGAGGGATTATGTAAAACATAATTATGTCTAATGTTGAGAATGTAAATAGGGAATTATTATTCTGTATTTCTTACAATGTAAGAGGCAAAGTTTAGCCAGTAAAATTATCATTTAGCAGGCTGTAAATAAAGAAGACATTGTTTTGTTTTGTTTTTAGTCAGAAACTATGTACTTTTTCAGGGAACCTATTCTTTTACTCTTCCCTGAATATTTGACCACCGTTAGAGATAAGATACAGCCCTAGATTAATTTTTTCCTCTGAGCATTTAATTAATAGGCCCTTAAATTTATGAGCAGTGTCACTGAGAAATGGAAATATTTAATTTTTTTTTTTTTTTCCCTGGCCTGTTCAGTTTGGACCTTTTCTCTCCAATGCGTAGGCAATTTCCGCTTCCATTTGTGTAACTCTCTGACATGGCAGTAGAGAAATTAAGTTATGTGGAAATGTGATTATAAAACAGCAAATAAGTGGTGGATTGAAGGGCAAGTATGAGTTCTGGCATTCCTTTTAGCTTCTTTTTTCAGTACTGGCTACATTTCAAGTTGATGATTGCCTTTAAACTTGCTTAGAGCATATTTGCCTCGTGTAGAATTATGTGATTATAGGAACAGCCTTGGCTAATGCATTTGCCATTTCATGAATTCATTAAAATGTATTTCCTGATGTTTTTCTAAAATTCATCAAATGCACAGGGTCTTATCTTGCTCAAAACCTCGAGAAGGAACATGCTCATAAAATAGAAATTGTAGGTTCCAATGTAGTGTGACCTTAATCAGTACATTTTGGCTAAACAGGGCCAATACTCCTTCCTTGTTTAGGGACAACACTCCTTCCCCTCTCCTCCTCCCTCACTTTGTATTATCCATTTTGTGTTTGAAATGGTGGGTAAAAGCTCTGTTTTATCCCTTCCTGAGTATGTAACATGTTATCTTCCTCTTGGGCTATAGTAATCCACCTCCGGTTGATGGATCATGTTACTTTCTATCTCTGTTTTTGGAAGACATTTTCCCACCTCCTCTCTGCTTGTTGTTCATTAATTGAATAACATGTCCTTTTCTATTCAGCTTTCTCTTTCTCATGAGCTGTTTCAAATCTCTACCAAGACCTCATTTTTGTCAGGTGAACCTTTTGATCTTGTTATAACTCATGCCTGCCATGGCTTTTTTCACTAATTCTAGAAATTTCTATATAACCCAGAGATAATGGTGGAGTCACTGCCAGCTCATTTCAGTGGTAGTAATGGCCAAATTTAAATAAAGTGTAAAGGCTCCTATTAAAATAAAAAAAAAACAAATACCGGTGTAAAAAATTGCTTCCTTACATATTTTAGGACCTTACCTCTAGCCCATGTTACTTCTTGTTCCTCTGTCAGCGTTTTCTCCTCTTGCAAGCATCATCAAATAGACAGGCATGTTCTGTTTTAAGATAAGCAATCACATAAACAGCTGTGGTAGTTGTTTTGTACCTTCCCTATGTGTTCTGTCTCCTCTCAGAAGCTCTGGCTAGGTCTCACTTCTCTTCATCTCTTTGCAGGTATTAACTAGACACAAGACATTTTTCCATGTCTCCTGGCTCTGAATCAATGGAAGCTGCTTTTACCATATATGCCCCAGAGGGACAAGTTCTGATTGCCTGCTTCTGGCATTTCTTAGTTGTAATGATTTGATTTTGCTGTTTTGACTTTATGTGCATCTTTGGTTGCAGCATCCTTTTGTGGCACAGCTTGAGATCCCTGCCAGCTCTGCCTTGGATTCCTCTCCATTGTAGCTAGGGAATTGCAAGTTGTGCTCCATGGAGGTGCCAGTTGCTGACATTTGATTGAGCTGGGGCCATTCTGTTGTTTTCAGGTACTGTTTGGCACTGCTGATGGCCAGGTTATTGTCATGGACTGCCACGGCCGAATGCTGGCCCACGTTCTCCTTCATGAGTCAGATGGTATCCTCAGCATGTCCTGGAACTACCCCAGCTTCCTGGTGGAGGACAGCAGCGAGAGCGACACCGACTCCGATGACTATTCCCCACCGCAAGGTAGGGTTGTGTTCAGAGTTGTTCTCTCTCAGTTCTTACCTGGACACCTGGAATGGCACAGAGTGGTCATACCATGTTAAAGCAGCAGGACCTCAGTGGTGGAGGCTGGAAGGCTGTGAGGGTGGCACAGAGGGGTGAACAGAGCATGCGGATGTGGGTTCTGCACGCAGCGCTGCTGCTGCCCCCGGTGCGGCTTGGGCAAGTCATGTCCCATCTGTCCTGCTGAGCCTCCATTCGCACAAACAAGGTAACCCAAAGCTCTTAGTGCAGCAAATAGCACGAGATAAGAGCGTATCGGATAGCACTGATAAGCAGATGTGAGATATTGCAGTGGTGCGTGTATATCACAGAATCATAGAATGCTTGAAGTTGGAAGGGACCTCTAGAGATCATCTAGTCCAACCCCCTGCACACGCAGGGTCACCTACAGCATGTGGCTCAGGAC
>JAYECN010082649.1:0-28017 GCA_035222435.1 Microcambeva ribeirae | reverse complement strand
GTTATATTCCCTTCAGGGTTGGACTGGCTGCAGCTGTGGGCTCATTCTCCACATGGCCTTCACCTGCTGCAGCTACATTTTTCCCTTTTTGTTTTTACCAATCAACTGCATGACCCCCACGTCTTCTCAGCTCACTGGTTGAAGCTGGGGCACCTCTTTGGGTTGTGAAGAACACTGATAGCCAAGTCCCATAACACACAACCCCTGCATTATGATTTAATACACCCCCTTTCAAGAGTCTTTAGCAAACAACCTCTGCTCCTTTATCATGGATTCCCGCCATAGTTCTTGGCAGCCTGGCTTCCAAAGGCATATTCCTTGCTTTGGCTAGAGCTTCTTTGTGCAGCTGCTGAAAGACGTTTCCCCCTGTCCATCCTGCCGAGCTTGCCCCACCGTACAATCTGTCCCAATCATCCATTCAGTCCCTGGACCTTCGGGGGTCCCTGTTCAGGCGCCATTTGTTGTGGTATGATGAAAAGACTCGGGAGAGTGTATTGCTCTCTACAACTACCTGAAAGGAGGTTGTAGCGAAGCGACAGTTGATATCTTCTCCAAAATAACTACCACTAGGACAAGAGGAAGTGGCCTCAAGTTGCACCAGGGGAGGTTCAGGTTAGATATTAGGAAGTATTCCTCCATGGAAAGAGTAGTCAAGCATTGGAACAGGCTGCCCAGGGAAGTGGGGGAGTCACCATCCCTGGCAGTGTTCAAGAAACGTGTAGATGAGGCAATTAGGACATGGTTTAGTAGGCATGGTGGTGATAAGATTCCAGTTGGACTTGATGATCTTAAAGATCACAGAGTCACAGAATGGTTGAGGTTGGAAGGGACCTTTACAGATAATCTAGTCCAACCCCCCTGTTCAAGAAGGGACACCTACAGCACGTGGCACAGGGTGGCATCCAGGCGAGTTTTGAAGATCTCCAGAGGAGACTCCACAACTCTGGGCAGCCTGTTCCAGGGCGCTGTCACCCTCACAGGAGAGAAGTTCTTCCTCACATGGAGATGGAACTTCCTATGTTTTAATTTGCACCCATTATTCCTTGTCCTGCCACTGGCCACCACCAAGAGTTTGGCCCCGTGATGGCCACCTGCCTCATGACTGTTCACCATTTGGGAAGATGAACTTGCCCTGCTCTTGTACGTCCCACAGATACTGCAAAACTGAGAGGAGGCTTGCTGAGGAATGCTTCACCAGGCCCTGCCTCCTCCACACCATAGTCCTTTCCAACCATAACGATCCTGTGATTCTATGCCCCATGACATGGGCACAGCTGGGCTTAAGGTAGTTATAAGTAAACTTCTTTTGATTTACCAACCTATTTATTTGCAATTCTCTTTGCAGAAGGCCAGCAGTACTATTTCATCCTTCCTTGCTGCATGAACAGCAGCTTACTGTTCTCAGCTCCAGCGGGGCTGGCCAGTACTGATAGGGCCGAATAGGAGGCGGAGTAAATCTCTGACCGTACCCTGGCTGCTTGCGCTAGCAACAGAAGAATGAACCGTTGGCTCGGGCTGCAACGGATTTGCTGCAGAAGCGTAAGTCTCTTGCTGCAAGTTTTTGCTGTTCTTTTCTCAGCTCTACTTCAGAGGTATTCAACTGTTTTAAAGCTGCCTTAATACTATCAGTAAGCCTTTTTATAGCACTTATACTCCTCCCTTGGCAGCAGATAGGCACATTTTCTTTGAACTGGCACCTTTTATTAGTGTTGAAGGGCTGAGAAAGAGATTTTGATTTGCCGCAGCAGTGCAAGAGCAGGGCTGCATTTAGAGCAGGACCTGTTGCAGGTAGCAGCTTTCCCAGCCTCTAGGTAGCGATTTTGACTTTAAGGCAACTCAGCGGAGAGCTGAGCTAGCTGGTGGAAAGAATGTGGTGATTTCCAGCAAAGCAAACAATCCTTGCGAAAGGCTTCTCCTCAATAGAATCATCTTTGTGTTTCCCTTGGCATGGTGAACCTCTGAAAACTCCCTTTGCTTCTATTTTTCTGCAGGAGCTGGGAGCTTGCAGGGACTGCCTCAGGAAAAACAGGCAGCAGAAACATGGCAAAATAATATTGCAAATTGCAAATCTGTTTTTCTTTACAGAAAGAAGGAGAAAAAAAAAGAAGAAAGGAAGACAATAACAAAAGCCCAGAGAAGGGGCTCCATTGCAAATCTGTTTTACTTTACAGAAAGGAGGAGAAAAAAAAAGAAAAAAGGAAGAAGACAATAACAAAGGCCCAGAGAAGGGGCTATCTTCCGCAATAAATGAGAGGGCAAAGGGGCTCAAAAAGATTACAGGGAAACTTTTGTTTCCCTGTAATCCCCATTCAGTTATTGGTAAATGACTGATTAGCCACTTATCTCTCTTTGCAAATACAGTAAAACTCAGGAATAAAATCAAACGGACTTTTATAGACAAACGGACTTTTATTTCAGTTCCTGTAGGTGGGTATGATAGGATGGGCACATCAGCAGTTCAACTGAAGTTCTCCTTTGGCAGTGAGGGAGCCCTTATGCTGCCTGCAGAAGCCCTGTGGTGGTAGAAAGGATGGCTGGGAGTTGCTTTTGCTGATCATTGCATTAGGTCCCTGAATTCAAGTTCGCAGGATGGAATTTTGGTGGAGAGGTGCTGAGGGGATATAGAGAAGGGATTTTGTGCAGTTTGGGCCATTATGTATTCAAGTTAGTCTAGAGACTGAAGCCTCAACTGAGAAGAAGCCCTCTCCTTGAGAGCACCTCAAACAAGGAGAGGTTTTCCAGAAGGGATGAGTGTCTGTTACCATCTGGTGGAGGCAAGGGAACATCAACAGAAAGGGCTAATGGGCAGGCTTGGGATGGAGCTGTGCTGTTACAACAGGGAGGCATTTCTGTTAGGAAGGGGAATCGTGCTTTGGGTTTTATATGGATCATAGCAAGTGTTTGTACTCCTTTGCTTCTTTACAGGTTTAAATGCTTCCAGATGATCCTGGTGTTCCTGTGAGAGACCACCTTACATAATGCAGCATCCATGCTTGAGTACGTAGAGCTTGCCTTCCCCTCACAAAGCGTATATCAACTTCTTTCCAGCCAAACATTGATTTAAGCATGCAAATATTCTCATTTGAAGAGGAGGTAGCCCTCAATTGCATGAGCAAATGCTTTGCTTTCAAAGATTAAATCAGGCCTGGGCAACAAGAACAGTATTAAGTCACTCACACTTACACTCATCAATATACACCTTGTGGAGCATCATCGCTGGTCAAACTGGGGGATGGAGGACCTGGAGATGCTGCCAGATTTCAGAAATCCAGCATCTGGATGATGGATTTACCCATCCCAAAAATCCCTCCCCAAACTCAGCCTTGTAGTACTGAGATGCTCAGCTCTGTGATGTTGGTTCCGGTCCTCCTAGCCCTGCTCTTTGCATGGACAACAAGAGCTGATCGTGCAGCTAGGTCGCTCTCATCCCTGCTAGACTGACACCCAAATCCCAGCAGAGTAAGCTCTCATGGCCTGAGCCAGGTCCCTAAGTGCAGAGCTGTGTAAGACTAACTATCTACCTCTCTTTCCTCTTCTCAGTGCTGTTACTGATTCTGCACCAGGCTCCAAAAGTCTCAGGATCCTCAAAGCAGCTGTTTGCAGCTACAGGATCTTCAGTGCTGCTCAACTTCAACCATGTCACAGAGATCATACAATTCATGCAGTGGGAGTACAAAAAAGGCCCGAAAAAGGAAGGAATTGTGGATTACTTCAAGTCAGATTCAAAAATAGTGATATATGATCACTATGAAGGCAGAGTACAGTTCCATACATCCAATGGCTCCCTTGAGCTGAGAAATGCACAAGTGAATGACAGCGGTACTTATGTGGTCACGGTCAACTTAAAGAAAGATTTAGTAAGAGAAATATCACTTCTAGTTATAGGTAAGTGAGAAAGGAGAGACTTTAATAAAGCAAACATGTAGAATAACTGTTAAACATAAAACAGATCTCATTCGAGCTCTGGAGAAGCAAATAGGCTCATCACAAGCTGGCTTATTATAAGCATTTCTTATGGCTCTGTGTACTGGAAGTGCAGTTTAACACTCTGCGTCAGAAGTGTTTACATTGAATTTACTTTCTACAGACCTAAGTAGAAATGAAGATTGATTCTCATGGAGAAAGGACTTAGCATATAATTAACAAAATATATATTAGTATATTGTTTACAGTGCATTTGAATGCAGAAATATGGACTGTAAATGTTTATAACAGACTACAGTTCAAGAAGATGTCTTTAGCCAATATGTATTTCTGCCAATATACATCAGCTTATTTGGGTCAATTTAGGTGACAGGGGGTTGTGAAGAGCCCAGTTTTGGAACCTGAACATTTAAAATAAAAAGGTATATATATCCAACTCTTGTTTCTCCTAGACCCGGTGCCCAAACCTGGTTTACAGACAGATTCAAAACTGGTTGATACACCTATCAAGTTATCTTGTGTGGTAGAGCATCTTGCTGCAGTAAGAAATGTTGCTTGGAAGAAAAATGGGCATCAGCTTCACCCAGATACCCATTATGTGTTTTCTGAAGACTTGAGAGTTTTGCAAATACAGAATGGGCAGAAATCAGACTGTGGCTTCTACTCCTGCAATGTCAGCAATGAAGTAAGCTGGGATGAAGCGTCCTTGGACTTGATCATTGATGGTAAGAGATACAGCAGAAGCTTGAACCACAGAACATCAACAGCCTGTTACTCCATGTTTATTATAGTGTCTTCCTTCTGTCACCATCTTCTTTTAGTTTCTGAATGCCATTTCAATTCCCCATTTGTGAGTTTGTCAGTGAGAGCCTAAATTCTCTCTTTGTAGGTTTGAAACCTTTTCTGAAGCGAGCACAGAAAATCTCTACTGCTGCCAGCTTCCTGGCATGGGCAGCCACGCTGGGCCTCCTTCTTCTATACTACCTATCAGGAAAAAATAGAGTTGGTATGTTCCCTCATTTCTTTACCTCTAGTCTTGAAAAACAGGTTCTTAGCAAGCATGGGTTTCATACTTTGTACAGTTGCTGCTCTTTAAAAAAATGGAGACAGACAAAAAAATTGCATATAAGAAGAGATGAAATCAATAAGGCACATTACTCATTTTCTGTGAACAGCTCTGCATGCTCATTTTCATATTTATCACATTTCAAAAACATGTAAAGCAGTCCCATCTCCCACAATTTCAGATCTGTTTTGATACAGACACACCTTGGCCAGCCTTAGGCACATGAACTCTCGTCAAACTTGCGTTAATGTTAATGGTTCCATTTCCTTAGTTTCCTGTAGGGTCTAGTTTACTATTTTTTTCCTACCATTTTCAAATGAGGTGAGGTTTCTATAGCAAACACCATCTGCTCTTATTTACCTGCCTTGTCAACAGCTGAACTGCACTGGGTCAAAACAAATCTCTTATTTTTGCCAGGAGTGAAGTGCTGTGTAGAGTGCTAGAACTGGAGTATGGGCCCAGTTCTGCCACAGATGTCAAGGTCTGTAAAAGCTGCACACTCTTCTGGATGTGTAGAAGTTATTTAAATTCCCTGCTTTTGGTTTAAGAGTCCAGTGAAGTAGCCACAGAGACAGAGGCTGTATTCAGTCCTTTGATGAGTGCAATGGTCTTATCTCATGGCAAACATTTGGCTTTACACAGGTAATACCAGTCTAATATGTGTTGCTTCCCTAGGAGTAGTGTCCTGGATATGGTCTTGTTTAGCCTCTCTTGTGCTGCTCTTTGGCTCCTGCCTTCTTCTGACCATTGCCACTGGTCTCTGGATACAAGAGGAAGGTAAAAATCACAATCATGTTGATTTGCAAAGGTACCAGTATCTAATGAGGAGGTAGCAAATGAAACAAAATGATTCTTTCACCTCAGGGAAGTGGTTTGTATCAGCTCCAAGGGAGCATCTTGGGCATGGGGAGGAAGAACACCTGCTTGTACACTTAGCAGGTGAAGGGAAAGGTCATTGGTCTTTCCTTGGCTCTTGCCAACATTATGATGGAATATTGATCTGGAGAGGTTAGAAAGATGGCATTACAGACATCCAGGATAGCGGTTACCAAAGGAAAGGTATGCAGAAAATAGGTATAGGCCCTTGAGTCCATTCCTGAAGTGCTAGTTTTCATATCATGCTAACCCCGCTGCATCTCCTCTGTGTGACAGCCAGGCCTGCTCATGTGAGGCATTTCTGCTCACAGTTAGACAGATGAGGGGTTTCAACTTTGTTCATTTGGGGTATCAAAATGCCATTAAACGTGGTCATTAGAAAAGACATGAAAGAATGAAACAAGAGGCTACTGGCACCCTTGCTGCAGTGCCCATTTTGCTTCCCTCCATGAGGTATTTCTGATGGGTCATCAGCTACTCTGGTATGTGGATGGGTGTAGATCGCTGCAGAACAGAGCTCAAGGTCTCCATTTTGGGGTTTTGTTTGTTTATTTATTTGTTTTTGTTTCTTGCAGGCATTTCTCCAGTCTTTCTTCTAATTCTTTTCCTTGTGGTGGGAATCATCATGATGTTAACAGTAGCTGTGATCTTAGCACTTTCCCAAGCCATGCAACGATTTAAAGCACAACCATGTAAGTACACATGAATTATGTGCTGCAAGGTAGCGAGCCTGGTAACAAGATGACTCTTCCTGCCCCTTGGGTTGCTTTCAACCATTTCCCATGTTGGAGAGCATGCACACTTCTCTAGCAAGCAAGAGATTACTCAGCTTTGGATGCTTGAACGGTGATTGTCAAGCTCAACACCACGCCTCAGGTTTGGGGGTATTTTTCTGGGGAGGCAAAAATTCTAGGAGGAGCAAAATTTATAAAGTTGTCTTCCCTCTCAGGTGAAGAATTACTTCATACAGCATTTAATGGCACTCATAAAATATCACAGGACCTATTATCCTTCTTTTCTTGTTTCTAGGGTCCCGTACTGTCTTGGATGCTGCTGTTCTTGGAGGAATGGTGCTAAATGTGCTGCTCACCAGTCTGCTGCTGCAGGACATTCAGCATCAGCAAAGTCAGGCTACCTCTTTCCCATGTCCAAACTTACGTTGCTTGGCTTCCTAAACAGAAACCTCCATAATAAACTCCCTGAATTATATAAGGATAGTGGTACCTCATAGAGAGTTTTTACCCAGTGGAAAACAAGGATTTCCAATCCCCTCAAGGTTGAAAGTTGGGGCTCCCAGTCCCAGGCAGCCCCAGTCACCTCTTCTTCTAACACCAGACCTAGTTGTGACTCACCTTTCCTGCAGGACATTTATAGTGCTGCTGTGGGTTTTTCTGGAACCACCTTGCTTAGGTTTTGCAGCAGAGGATTCAGATTTGTAGCTGTCAGCTGCAGGGTTTTTATATTCCCATATAACTATCAAAGTGGGAGCACAGATTCCTGTTTGCTGCAGAAGAACCCTACAGACCCTTGCAGATAGCCAGGATGGAATTAATTCCTTCTTTCTTCTTGATCTAGGAAAAGGATGCTCACCTGATTCTGACTGGATGTCAGCAATAGTTATCATATCTGTTCTCTCTCTCTTCGCGTTTCTAGCCATCTTTATGTGGTGTAAGTATGAACCAAGAGCCATGATTCTGTTACCACTGGGACAGACTAAAAAGATAACTGGTGTCCCAGCTCATACTTCTAAATGCAAGACTTGCCTATCCTCACAGACAGCCCATGGGAGAAAGGTAAGTGGACAAAACATGTGGGTATCATCTTGATTAAATGTACTGAGCAGCCAGGAGCAAGCCGACAGTGCAGGGAGCAGGGCCAGTATGTAAGAGGAAGACTGTGAGTACTAGGAGAGGAAGAGTGGTGGAGGGGAGGTGAATAATACCAAGTGGCCTCTCATAGCACATTTACTGCATTTTACCACACTGGCTATCCTGGAGACTGTCTTTGGGGTCAACTGTGGAAATATATATCCTCTTCACTCAGGAAGAGGAGAAATTCCTCAGAAATTTGCTCAGGAAATTCCTCTCTGTGCAGGAAGCGCCACCCCAAACTCACCTGAGCCCTGAAAACTTCAGCTTCTCCTAGAATTAGAGCCTGTTCTTGCTACATAATTCTAAAAGGCTCCTCTTTACCAATCCCATCCCTGCCCTGTCCTGCTGGCCCACCCTGACTGGAATGTGGGTGGAGAACGGATGTGTGGAGGTGCAGGGAGACATCAGCAAACATCAAACACAGTGGATGAAACAGGTGTATTTATTCCATCCCCTGTCTCTGGGGCTTAAAGAAGCTGACTAGGGAAGACTATTAGAAAGGGAATAGCATGAGTAATATTTCGATCCACTCCCAGAATGACATGTTTTCATGTATTTGTTTAGCCTTAGTGGATTATTTTACCAGGGAACAGTTCTGTTTCTCCTTGAGCCCATGTAAAATGTTTAGCAGCATCCATTTTTTAGCAGCAGCCTTGTCCTGGAGCGAGGAATTGCACAAATATCCAATTCTTTTGGCTTCTTTTATATCTGCTCGTACTAGCATCTGTACTGGAAAAAAGCTTGAAGAGCCAGTTCATAGATAGCCAGTGTCTCCAGACTCATCAGGATTTTTATAAACCTGTTTCATAACTCTATCTCAGCTGATCCTTTTTGGACTGAATAGAATCTAAAACTAATTTTTTTTCTCATTTAGAATCCATTTTATACATCTGAGCAGTTTTGTTCATCCTTGAAATATTTTCCATATTTACTATCCCCTTTTTGAGAGCCATACTTAAGATGCAGGAGAGATGGAAGCAGATGCTGATCCTTATTCTGTTCCTTATATCTTTCTACATATTTTGTAATGACTGACTGGCTTTTTTTCTTTTCTGTGCTGAGCTGCTCCGTGTCACAATCTCTTATAACCCCAAGATACTTCCCTTGAGTGCAACAGTCAGCTCAGAGCCCATCACTTTATATGTGAAGGCAGGATCATTTTTGCATTGCTCTAGATGAAGAATGTGTCTGATCTTCTCATAAAAGGGTTTCTTTGTCCATGCAGTCCCTTTCAGCCTGAAGTGACCTTATAACCAAGTACGGAGATGTCTGTGTTCAGCAAGATAAGTTCTCTGCCTTCTAACAAAATGGAATATATTCACTTTTCTTACAAAATGGAATACCTTCTCTTACATCAATAAGGCAATTCTAATTTTGAAAATAGAACTACTGCATTTTATCATTATTTTTAAAAGTAGTCTTCTCTCTAGGCTTCACAGCAGAATGCTTGTCTGACATTTAGAAGAAATCCACCTTTTGTTTTGTAGTTTTTGTAACCCTCTCACTCCAGAAATGCCTTGCTGTTCAATCCCTGCTGAAGGTACTTCCCCAATCAACAGACCCCATGCTAGGACAAAGCAATCATGGGCCACAATTTATCCACATTTTTCAGATCACCAGGAAACAAAATTTGAAGAAGCACCAGGAAAAAAGCAGGAAGTTGAAGGGCACTGGAAGTTAACGGTACAGTTTTCTCAAGATTATTTTTTTTAATCAGAATTTGAAAGTGTCCTCACTGATGTTCTGTAATCCCAGGCGTCTTCTGAAAGCACAGTGTATTGGTGTACATAGAGGTCTTCTGAAAGCACAGTGTATTGGTATCCTTTTTTTATATATATATATATGACATTGGCCTATAAGAATAGGACATAAAAATACCTTCTCACCTCAGAGTCATCTCTCAGCAGTGCATGGGGAGAATCCTTACTCTGTGATCCCCAAGTTGCAGAGAGAAGTTGAATGGGGAAGGAGTCTGGTGTTTTTATTAACACACATGCATGTTTATGGGAAAGCCACAGTGTTATTGCAATGCCTGTGTGCTACTTATTTAAAGCAGAAAAGATGCACAGTAGCAGTTTAAGCACAGCATATTTCAAACACTTTCTCACTTATTTTCTCCTTTTTGAATTCAGAAACGCCAAGATGAAGAACATGAGGCACAACTTTCATAGGCGCAGCCCACACAGCCACTGTTTGCACTACTAATATTGTAAGTCATCATATCGTGCGCTCTCCCATGTGTCCACATTGCTGCCTGCACCTAAGGTCCTCCCTTCTCTCGTCTATCTCCCTGCTGTTGGTAACTGCCTGTTAGCACTCACCACTGCTGCTGGCTCAGCTCCAGGAGAAGCGATTCCTCCATGTCACTACAGCTCCTGCCCCCTCACAGCCACCAACACCAGCATTCATGCAGCAGAGACCCAGGTAGATCCAGCTGAGACTCATTCCTAGCCAAAAAAAATACAATTAAGAATCAGTGACTTACAGTAGAGCCTTTCCATGCTTCTGCTCATCAGCCATCAGTATAAATGCTGGAACCCACACAAAACAAGAGGCAGGAATGAGTGATGTGGGAAAGAAGGGGCTCCTCCACGCAGCTTAAGCTGAACTGAAGCAATGAAGACACGAAAGGGAAGTGAGGAATGCTGACCTGGAACGTCTTTCTGCCTCTACCACCACATGACTCAAGTATTCATAAAGCTCTAAGTTCAGCATATTCAGTTCATGAAACAAGGAGAAAACTAGCTGCATCTTTTTGCTGCCTTAGTTTTCTGTTAATTTAATGAGATGAATCCAGGATGAGTCCAGGCAGATCCAGAGCAAGATGTGGTGCAACAACATTCATCTGCACTCCAGTCAGCATGTCCATTACCACTTTGCCTTTTATCTTGAAGGGATCAATTTATATGTATATATTCACAAAAGTACTTTGATAACTTGCATCCTACTGAATTTTAATAGTACTTGCGTACATATATAACCTTTTTAAAGTAGAGTACTTTATGTAGTAATACTTCTATATATTTTTTTTTTTAAGTGAAATACCTTATGTCTTTCTTACACAGCTACGTTTTAGTACAACCTTTTCAGTATATATATTTTAACAGGCCTTTTGGCCAGCTGTTGTTGACTGTACCTTGTTCTAAGCAAACATTTCAGGAACAGCTCAAAGCCTTTTACAGACGAGCTTTGTTTGACCAGAAACAAGGAAGCTATTAATGCCTTGTGTATAGGCAAACAGCATATGGATAGCGATCCCTGCTTCCTGCTCCATCCTTCAATGACAAGGTCATTCCTCCAGCCTTGCTCTTTCTCAAGCAGCTTTAGCTTTCTGGGTTTCAGCAAACTCCACAGAGCTCCCTGTAGGTCCTGGGGGAAGTCTAGCTCTTTTCACCACTTCTGAGACGCTGGATCCTGCTGCCTGACCTTGCGGCTCTCTGTCTGACGTTCCTACTTTCTTTCTTTCAGCTGAACATTCTCAATTGAGAACATCCCTAGGCTGTTTTGGGGTTATATTTTAGGCACACCAATTCCTTAGACTGGTTTGTTGCTCAGCCTCCCACCTTGGGTTTTTGACAGCAACAGAGAGGGTCCTGGGAAGCGCAGGCGTGTGGGTGCTCATACAAGAGGTATCTCCAAGTAGGTCTGACTGCCTCCATTAAAGGGATCCTAGTACAAAACATGAATGGGAATGTGTCTTCCAGCTTTGTAACTTGCTGAGTCTTGCTCACCTTCGTTTTGCACACCACTCATTTGATCTGGATTTTTGGCTTTATTTTCCAGGGAGTTAATTTTGATAGTTTTAATGTTTTGTTTTTTCTTTTTTTTTCCCTTGGGTATTTCTGTGGTTGCTGCAGAAGTCAGAAAAGACTTTCCCAGATTTTTTTTTTTTTTTTTTATCCCTCCTTAAAGGAAAAATACTATTTTTCTATTTGAATCCTCAGGAGATTTCAAAGTCAAGGACTTTCAAGATTCTGTAACTACTTCAGCTAATTCTATTAATAAAGACGTGTCATTTTATTTTTTTTTAAATACTAAATTCTCCTTCTGTTCCGTTCTTCCAGTCGTATGAGTAACTTTTTTCTCAGATTATAGCTGTTTTCAAGTAGTAGCTCTGATGATGCAGCCACAAAATGAAGAGGAAAAGCCATTTCTGACCACCATGGCGAAGGCTGCATTTTCTACAGGTGTAGAAAATAGTTTAAGTTATAGTTTAAGCTATAAAAAGCTTAAACCCCTTTTCTTCAAGTCACTACTCCCTGTTCTGTGGGGAACTCGGCATGTATAGCAACATCCTGTCCTTGCACGTCTCCTGATGGAGGGGAATTCTACATTCATGTCATTAGAAGTTCTTCACCAAGGCAAGATGCCAGGCCTGGGAATCTCTTCCTACAGTCAGGGAAGCTTTGTCTTGACCAACTAAGTCATCTGTCCTTCTTATTTCTAGTCTGGCGGACAAAAGCAAGGAAAGAAAGGGCAGTTTTTTGCCGTAGATATGCGAGCAGGTTCATTCCTGCCAGAGACATGTGTGGGATTGCGAGTAGCAACAAGCCATGCAAGCACAGTAAGCCTTTTTCTCAGAAGTGCCCTCAGCCAAGAACATGATGCACAAGCTGAGCAGGGCACTCGGGAGCTAAGGAGTCAATTACAGCAAGGCACGCAATAGTTTTGCCTCTTTTTTATACTTCAGTGAGGACATACTTCAGGTTATTTCAAGATGTAGAAGCCAAACATTGATATGCTTATGTTTCTCTGTGATTTATGTGTTTATATAAATAATAAGTGTCCTTTAGACTGCCCTTAACTGACTCTGGATAGGGAGTGTTTCCTGAATTTGGCTTGAAAAGGAAAAGAATTTGGCAGAACATAGCTTTGATTTTTGTGGAAGTTTTTATGTCTTTATCTTCTACTTAGTAGCAGTTTTTCACTGACCACCTCTTAAAGCTTGTGCTTTCTTCCTTTACAGTGTTTTCAGCTGTAAATTCTTCATGTAAATCTGCTTAATCAGAATTCTCTGCCTCCATTTCTCTGGGGATCAAACCCGTAGGAGGTAAACAGTAATGTTGAAACCAAAATTATAATCAAGACGGGCCTTATGTAAACCAGCACTGCAGAGACCAAACAGGAATCCAGACAAAACTGTTCTTTTTCCCTTCAGCATTTTCTGTAAACAGATAAAACCACACGCCTGCAAGACAGATTAAGGTTTGACTGTTCTCCAAGGGAAAA
Source organism: Microcambeva ribeirae (assembly GCA_035222435.1). Classification (NCBI taxonomy): domain Eukaryota; kingdom Metazoa; phylum Chordata; class Actinopteri; order Siluriformes; family Trichomycteridae; genus Microcambeva; species Microcambeva ribeirae. The sequence goes on along the minus strand of JAYECN010082649.1, from coordinate 15,051 downwards.
AAAGAATGATTAGAGGGAGGAGGAGCAACCATTTTTGTTGTGATTCTTGATAGCTGTTTTTATGTAACCCCCCTTTCTCTCTCTGGGCTGGAGCACAGAGGAGTTGGCTCCAAGTCCCACACGGAGGGGAGAGTGCTCTGGTGGCCGAGTCTCCCCAGTGTCACTGCTACAGTGTATTTCCAAAGGTTTTGGGATGCTGCAAGGGATTAATCACCAGCAAGGCTAACTGTGTTTATCTGATAGATGGATTGGCATGAAATAAGAGTAGAAAAATAAATTGGAAAGTCATGGTAGTATTGTATAATCAGGGTGTCTTCTGCAAGGATGGATAAGACCCTGTTGAGCTTGTTAAAGTTTTTTTGTTTGTTTCTTTAAAAGTCTGTTAAAATTGTTGAAGGGGAATAAGCTAAAAATTTGCTTGGGTCCTTTATCCAGTATGTTTAGCCTGTTCCACATCAGACAATCTAAATTAATGAATAACAATTTTAAAAGAGGGTATTTCCCCATTTGAAGCACAGCATTATTTCCAAGATAAGATACTTGATAATCAAGTTTGGCAAAGGGCCCTTGGAGAGATTATTCACATGATCCTAATCTGTAATAACTTTCGACTCACAAGGGAGACATTCATGTTGTTGCTGTTGATAAACTGAAAGGCCTGCTCTCTGTGCCCCCGTAGATGACGAGGTGCACGGATGTGCAAGTAGCAGGATTGGTGATAAGTAGAAAATATAATGCAGTTACAAAGTGCTGTGGATGAATCAGCGTAGATGATCTCACCAGTAATAATATGTGTGAATAAAGGATTGTGTCATTTTGGAAGCAGATGTGAATGTTAAAATTTTGGGGAACTTCCATGGAGTGGACTGTTTATATAAACATAAGAGTTCAGGGCTTCAGAAGGTTTGTTACTATTAGAGATTGGAATGAGACTGATTTTAATGAAGTGCTTGTCGTATTTGTCTGTAGGGGTCAAACAAGATCTTTCTCTGAACCACTTGGGCTGGGCAGAGTCATACCAAATACTATGTTTGCCAAAAAAAAAAAAAAAAAATACAGCATTCTGTACAAGGTACAGGACAGCAACTGTGAATAATAGTAATAAATGTAACAGTAGGAACTAGTGGTGTTTAGGGCCATTTCCTCTTTTCCAGTAATGATTGACAGGCTATTGCTAATATCCTACCTTTTTACTTCTGCAAAAGCATAACACAGCTTCCCCTTCTGTCAGGAAAGTAGGTACTAACTGTGAGAAAAACAGGATTTTTTTTTTTTTTGGACTTAACTGTTGTGTTTTTCATTGTGAGATGTACTGGGAACTGATTGCAATAGTAAATCATGTAGGCAGTAACTGAAGTAATTGCCTTTTTCTCTGGGTGCTTTGAAGAGGATAATCTCAGTCAAGCTGTAAACATAACATTTAATTGAGATGAATTGGTACAATATGTAATCCTTTAAATATAATGGGTAGCTTTAAATACAGTTCTCTTTTTTTTTTTTTTTTTCCAAGCGCACAAAGAAGCATTCTGCCTTCAAATATTTTTGCAAATAACTATGGAAATAGCTCTGCGTTATTAAAGGCGTGCTGCCGGACAACTGCCTCCTAAAGTGGTAGCCTTGGGACTTCTCATTTCTGTAAGTTGCTCAAACATAACAAATACCTTTACTTCTTCCATTTTGTTTACTGTCCCCAAAACAGGCTGCTACAATAAGATTTTCTGTGTGGTCTGCAAGTTAGCATTAATATTTCACATTATGTAAACAGCAGTCCACACTCCCCACTCCTACTGCTGGTTAATACTAAGGACTTTCATCTCCTCCCTTTTACGAAAAAAAAAAAAAAAAAAAGTGACACTTGCCAAGTATTAGCTTGCCTCAGCCTTTTTTTCCTGTAAATTAGTATCGCTCCATTTCCATGCAGATCCTATGCCTGACTATTTGATCTTGCGTTTGTTTGAACTAAGAGTTTTAGTTCACTAATCTGAGTTAATAAATTCTCAATTACCTCATCTTACCCAAGTGGTGAAAACAAAGAGGCTGTTAAAGGGGCTCCTCATACAACCAAGAATAAGGAAATGAGCAGCAAAGCTAAAAATGTTTTTCAACTTAGTTTAAAAAAAAAAAAAAGTAATATGGCACATGGAGAATTATTTTCATAGAAGTGTTTTAAGAAGTGTTTCAGACACTTTATCTCATTAATAATTGAGGGAAGTATTGTTTGAAGGTTAAGAGAACAAGATATAGCTGCCACCCCTTTTTCACAGCCTCTCTTTTCCCCAGATTGTTATCGAATGGGCTGGAGGCGGCTTAATTTGTAACGCAGGCTTAGCGAGGAATGCAGTTACTAAGGTAGCAGCGCTCGTCCCGAATTAACGCCCCGGCTGAACAGCCCCGCTCAGGCTCACCGAGGGGGACGCGGGAGCCCGCGAGGCGGAGGCAGCTCCCAGGCGCTCGGCGGCAGGGAACTCGTTCGCAGGCGGGCAGGGAAGGCCCCCGGACAGCAGCGTAGCCGCCCGCGCCGCAGCCCCAGCGCAGGAGCTGGGGCCACCCCAAGGAGGTCACCCCTCCTTCGGTGACTGAGTGCCACGCCTGGCCGGGTGGCACAGGGCGTTTGCCCTTCACGGTGTCTCAGGACCCTCTTTTGGCTCTCTTACCCTTCCTGTCCCTCATTCCCCTTCTGCCGTGCAGAGCCCTCCGTTCCCTTTTGGTGTATCACAGACCCCCATCTTCACCCTTTTGTGCGACAAGACCAAAGGTCGGTGGCTACATGTGGCAGGAGGAAATGGAGCTGTTCAGCACACAGAAGGATAGCAAGAGAGGACCCACAGCAGCAAAGAGAACCGAGCCGTGCTCCCTGAGATACACACGGGTGGGCACAGAGGAACCCCCTGATGCACACAGGGGAACCAAGGACCAGAGAGCACACATCAGCCTCCAAGAGCCCTCAGATGAGCTTTCTACTTTGGGTTCCATGAGATAAGCTCAGTTCTCCTATATAAGCACTCAGATCAAGCCTCCTTATACCTCATGTGCTGCCTTCAAAGCAGCCCAGTCCTCCTCTATGCACCATCAAGACCACCTCCATCAACCTACATGTGCCACCACATCAGCGACATTCCCCTTTGCGCACCAACCCCCCTGTACACCCTCACATCCCCTGTGCCTCCTCTTCCCCTATCTACCCCCCAATTTGCATGATTCATACCATGCCCTGTGGCTTTTTAGAAGTGCTCATAGTGACTTATTGTGTTCTTGAACGATCTCTGATCTTATTTTGCATCTTCTTTGCATCGTTCTTCACGTCTTCTGCCATCGTGTGGCCAATGAAAGAATGAAAAACAAGAACCTTGTCTTCAGAACAACTGACTTGCAACATTTAAAGGCACTATTTTACAAACTCTCTAAAACCTAATGGCATAAGAAGTCAGCGGAGACACAGATTCTAACTGCTCTTCTGCTCTGTTATACCTTGTAAGGGGTAATACAGACTTATTTTAAAGTTCACAGTAGCTTTAAATGAGTCTTTTTAATCTATTTACACTTTCCATTTAGATTTTTTCATCTGTAATGCTCATTTACTGAAAGATATTACCATCCACATGATTTCCTCCCCAACTTTTGGATATGAGTGTCTGAAAGAAACATATATATGCAATCCCCACAATACAGAGAGGGAGGAGGAAGCAGTTCATTTATTGGCTGAAAGAACTGACAAAGCTTGATTACAAAAATGGATCTGAGCAGCAACCTGCTCCACAATATGGCACAGTGATCCCTATATCAGACAGATGGCAACAGCTAAGAAGTCTTGCTTCTACAAATAAATCTTTAGCACTCATAAGCTGCTTAGTTTTCAGTCCATCTGAAAAGTGGGAAAAAGGTGGAGCACCAGATTTAACAAAGTCTTCTCCACTCCACATCTACTGTTGGGATGGTTGAAGTAAACTGAGTAACATCTATGGAGGAAACGAGGTTATACATTCATGGTGAACCACTCTTCCAAAACTCATTACGAGATAACCTTGAGAAGTGTATTGGCTTGGAGTTGGCTCAGAAGAAGATTTGAAGATCTTAAGACCACAGCCTTGGCAGCTGCACACCCACTTTGCTCAAAGCTGTGTAGGGCTAGACAAACCATGCTGCCCGTTTGAAAGGCACCTACGTCACTTCAATCTCTTGTCTATACACTTTGGTATGGTCTCCCTTGCAGCTGACAAGAATGGACATCACCTGAGGAGAAGGCAGCATCAGTGATATTACCCACGTGCTCTCTCCCCTTCCCCAGTATCCTGGGAGGATGGGGAGGTGAAAAGGACACAGTAACCTCTGATTCATCTAGATCTTTTGAAGAAGTTTTAGGACTCCACTCCCCAGCTTTTTGAAAGACTGACCAGGCTCCTTTGCCCTCTTCTTTGTCAATTATCACAGAGGCTGCTTTTTGCCACTGGCACTTTCCTTGGTTTTGAAGGCATTTTATGAGCTCAGGACAGTGATGCAAAAGAGCATGGGGTGAAAAAACTTAGGTGTCTGAGCCGAACAGCATGAGGAACTGCATATGTAACTAAGTTTTGCCACTTCAACATGATTAAGGAAGATCTATAAAACTTTTACATGCATGTTATGTTGGCATATTTGGCATATAAAAAGAATCTATAAACCAATGTTTTCTTTGATAAAGAAAGTCACAGAAATAATATATTCTGCAGACTGCTCAAGAAATCCATTGGCTCAGCCTAGAGGAAAACTCAAGTTCCTGCCTGGGACTGAGCCTCCCAATACTCCATCAGCTCCTTGCTCACGAGCCTTGGGAAGCATAGCTGAGAAGAAGCCAGCTCCATCCTGTCTTCTTTACCTGCTGTCATTGCTTGTGTTTCACCTCCTTGGGTATCCACTGATCAACAGCTTCATACCAAACCTTGTCCCAGAAACCCCTTGCAACTCCTGGTGATTGCTACAGTCTCACTGTAGACAGGCAATGCTGCAGAAGACCGTGTCAGGGAGCTTAATCACATGAACAGAAGTCTTTAAGAGCATCTATACATTCAATATTTAGATTAAATGAAGGCAACAAGGTTAGCACATATGCATCCATACTGTACCTACACCTTTGACACAACAGTATTTTTGCAGAAAAGCCACAAGCGACCAGTCCTGTGAACAGCCCCAAAGATAATGAAGAATGAAAAATAACGAAGCCCTAAACCTCCCTCTTCGTTCCAAAATTGAAAGGTTCCTAGCATTGATAAAGGATTTCCTTTTGTTCCTTACACTGTGGCTCTTTAATGTGACAGACACTCCAATTCATCCTTCCTGCTACCTGCAGTTGAAAGGCACCTTTGTGTTCACTACCTCTGCATAAGAAAATCTGGTGAAAATCCACGTTATCTAGCAGCCAGCCTAAAGATATTTCACCACAAATTCTTTTTTCAAAAAAGGTGAAAGAGGCACAGCAGGATATCTGTAAGCAAACACTGGAGGAACAGAGCCTTCACCCTTGATGCAAGCACGATGGAACAGGCAGAAGAACACTGGACATAGACGTAATACTTGAAGTCAAGGAATAATGTGGGAAATACAGCCCTTGTTTAACACGGCCGTCTCTCCTTCCTGCCATTAAGATCTCACCACTTCCTCTTTTCTTTCCAGTCTGAATCTTTTCAGACATATCCAAATCCTACCAGCTTCTTTAACCAAATCATCCCTCAAGTACGTTGGCTTGTATTAGCAAGTATTATAGGGGTATGTGTTGTTTTTAGAAAGAAATCATTGAAATATGCCAATACTCCTCAGTTACAATAGCAGCATTTCCATCTTTACAAACAGGGATAACAGATCCTCGTTTTCTCTAGACAGGATAGAGTCTAACCTAGTGTAAGGCAAGACTCCAAACACATCCATTTTGTTTTACTATGCCCAACCTGGAAATGCCAGCTGACACAAAGACTGAACAGGGAAAAATCCAAAGATTTCAAACCCCAAAGGCACTTGATCAGAAGAGCACTTCATATCAGCAGGTGCTGACTACCTCACAGTGTGATTAACTCTGACTTAGCAGAGCTGAGACGGACTGGGCCGGGTGGAAAGATCAGGCATGGCATACACACAATAAAAGCAGTCCGTGCTCTGTCAAAGGCAGAATACAGTCGCATAAACTTCCCATAACCTTCGGCTTCCACCTGCTCCCTCTCCTGGCTGGGCACAGAGAACTGCTTGGAGAGAGTGAAGGTGTTTGAGGTATGTACAACATTTTTGTTGTGGTAATGCACCAGCACAGCAGTGCTGGAAGTTTTGCTGCCTCTCCACAGCATGAAGCTTGGCTAAGCTTGCAGTCCCAGTAAGCGCGCGGTGTTCAGGACATCATCTCTTGTCAGGTAGCAGCCACAGAGCTGGCGATACCCCGTGAACGCTTCCCGTCCGTGCAGGACGCGCCAGTTATCTATGAAGAGAGCCTGCATGGGAAGAGAAAAGGCTGTCAAAACAGGGACAACCATTATACTGGGAGCAATTCGACAAGTTTGAGGGGAAGGACAAGAGCAAACAGAATCAGATATCCCCTCTGACAAGGTAGGTGCTGCAGCTGGAGGTCCCCTGGGACTGAATCAGCAAGCTGGGGGGACAGCACTGCAGGCACAGTCATCCTTCCTCAGCGCTTTCAGAGGACATTGTGCTTTTCTGCTGCAGAGGCTGGGTGATAGTTCACCAGCAAGAGAAAGTGCCCAGCGTGAGCCTTTAATGTGCCACTGCTGCCTTTCTTAGGCTGTGCCATCACATCCCCCAGGCATCCTTGAGAAGACACAGGCTGTAGGGGCTCTTTGATACGGTCACTTCCCTGCTGGACTGCTTCATTTCTAGGGCCTCTGGCTTCAGACTGAACTAAGCCTCTATAAGAATAAAGCCCCTTTCAAGCAATCACAGCAGAAGGAAAAAGCCATGACAGCCTCAGAATAGAAATAAATTCAGCTTTTTTCATGTGTTCTTTATACTTCTCTCAAAAACTGAAAAGCTTTATGTATTTATTTATTTCTGGAAAAAAAGTCAGAGGCTGAACATTAAGTTCTCCCAGCCTTTCTGCCTCTGCAGATCTTCATTTTGCTGACTGGAAAGATCTTCCTCCTCTCTCCCAGGCTTGGCTAACTTTCCTCTGAGACTGATTTTGAATTAATTATTTCTACCTTGTCTGGAAGTGAACTTGCTTTCATGGCAATTAAAATACACACACCAAATGCCAGGACTGTAACATGAAGCTCCTTAAAACAGCTGTGAAAGAGATGTAATGCAACATGGGGAACTTGCCTGAAGTATTAGCCTTAGCTCAACCCCAATCCAGAGGCAACAGCCCTGCACAGCCAACAGAGCACTCTGCCTCCCTCCCTGTCCAGGCCCCCCCAAACCCAAGTCTTACCTTGCCTGGCTTTAGCTTGACCCAGAGCTCGTTTTCTGGCCTTCTGAGCTCTGTGGTGAGTGTGCGATGAGCAGCGTACCAACGATGCACAACATCGTAGGGCACTGTGTTGATGACTGCACGGTCATAGTTGTTGTATCTAGAAGCAAAGATGAGAGAAGAGACTGAGACTGTTCGTGAGGCTGCAGTATCAGAGCAGAGCCGAATATTCCTAGGGGAAACCTTGGGAGCTTACAGCATCAGCCAGTACTTAAGGGAGGCTACAGAGATAACCAGAGAGGTTCTGCTGAGGGGACAGCATTGGAAAGAGATTGTTGCACAGAGGACTCTTGTGCAAAAGGGCCTGAGTTATGGCATGCCGCAGAAGGAAACAGAAGTGGCTGAGTCCATCACATAGAACAGCACCATGACACTGCACACCTCCTCTAGTCAGGTGTACCTTTTCAGAGAGAAACTTTGGCCACAGCTTGTGGCAGAGACAAGAGGGCAGAAGTCTAAGCTCCTCCGTGTAGCACACAGAAGGAGGAAGGGTGACAGGCATAAAATCAATGCTCAGCAGTGACATCTGTTTCTGTGTTGGTGGTTGTCTCTTCCTCTAAGAAACCACATATGTTCCAGGAGGAACTGCAGGGTGTTTCTGGGTTTCTGCCCCTCTTCTGAAGAAGTACTTTGTTTTTCAGTTTAAAATATCTTCTGGAAAACTACTACTGTCTGTCACAAGGCTCTCTCTTCCCCATAAGCTCAAAGCCTCACACTAACGTTACCTGATGAGATAAAGCTCGTTGTTCCAGGGATAGACATTGAGGACTGGCCCAACTCCAATCATGTGGTTGTGACAGCCTCCCACGTTCTCAACGTACTCATGCTTCAAGGGCACCTTGCTGAGCAGCTCAAACTGATCAGGGGCTTGCTGGAGAACCTGCTCCGCTGCATAGAAACCATCCACGAGCAGCGTCCGCCCACCTGTCCCTTCATGCTTGAGGCAGTGAAATACTTGGATTCTGCGGGGGTGAAAGCACAAGAGAAAACCTGTTGGCTGCCTGTCCCATGGAGGTTGCAACAGAGGTAGATGGATGGCTCACACCTCTCTGACAGTTAGGACAGACTGTTTTGTAGTACCACTAATTTCACCAAGACCTGCCAGGGAACAGATTGCCCAGCAGCAAGCAGTTGTACCTGCTGTTCACTCAGGCTAACTCATGGGTTCAGGGCTATGCAGCCTTCTCTCACCAAGAGTGAAAGGACACAGAACAAGCTAAATTGCTTTACATGCTTACATTATGAGTGGCTGTTGGAGTTAATATCTAGTGCAAAAAGAAGAAAAAAGAACAAAAAAAAAAAAAAAAAAAAAAAAAAAAAAACACGGTTTAGTTTTCTTCAGAACGATAGCTTTCCAAATTTCCAAGATTAGTTTTGTGTGTTCTTAAACAGGAACGAGGGGCAATCAGTCAGGGTTGCGACCAAGACCAAAATGCTACAATACTGAGTTACTACAAAAATTTCTGTTGTGACCAAGCTACTCTAAGCTTTTACAAATTATTCCCAGAGTGATACAAGAGAAAATCCCCAAGATTTTTTTGAAGGAGGGCAGGGGGAAAGGAGACAAGTTCATACTTTCCCAGTTCCTGGTAAGCCCAGTTGTCTTCCAGAATTGGCTTTGAAAGACAGGACTGACTCTTACTGCCTCCTAAATCAAGTGGCATGAGTGCAGAACTGGGCACATGGCACCCAAGTCCATCTAGGCAGCAGGATGTAGAGGTTCAAAAGCATAAAACTAAACTCCCCAGATCATCTCAGAACAAGAGGACAGTTAAGGAAACTTTGGAAGCACAGGGAATGCAAATCTATGGCTCTACTTGAGAAATGGCTTTATTTTCTCTGAAGTCTCCCATGTCTAATAAAAGGCACAAAACCCTTCCCTTGGACTAGGCAACACTGATTCTAATGAAGGCTGCAGCAACTATAAGCAGAGTTACTCTCATGTAGAGGCACCTAAAAAACGGTCTGCTCCAATTTAATCAAAATTTCAACCTTCAAAGGGACTTTTATTGCCAATGACTTCCTTATTTGGTCTGGGGGAGATTTTGAGAGAAAATTCCTCTAGTCAGCCAGCTGAGCAGGTAACATTGCACAGGCCATGAAAGAATGTGGGATCTGCAAACAGAGAGCAGTTCACTCGCAACAGGGAAGCCAGCGAGGTCTGGATGGAAGCGTGTGGTAGGACTTCTGCCTTCTGCCTGTAATCCTTGCTTCACTGAGGGTACTAAAACATACCTCGCTCCTGAGACCGAGCTGCTTCAGAACAAATGCTGAAGTCTCATGATAGGCTGAGCAGGCAGCAGCGTTGAGGGTGCCACCTGGATAGCAGTACCTCTCCCGGTCCTGAGGGCTGCTCTGAAATCCATGTGCAGCCAAGAGATCTCGCTCCCTTCATCCTTCCTCTGCTTTCCCAGTTCTGTAACTCCAGACCACTCACATTTAGCCTTTTAGCAATTTAACCGCCTCCCTTGGGAAGACCTTATTCTAAGGCAGGAGGCATGAACTAGGTGACTTCTCTGGTCCTTTGCAGCTCTAGCTCCATACAACATCACTGTATTTACATTAGTTCTTCCCTAGCACCATTTCCAGATATTTTCCCTCTTAGGGAAAGAAAAAAAAGGGAAAGAAAAAAAAAAAAAAAAGGCACAAAATTGAGCCTGGGTCTTCTACACTTCAGTGTGAGCAACTATCAGGCCTGCTGCCTTTCTTCTTCCAAGTCGACCTGCAACCCACCCACTCTACTGGAAACAATATCATAGCTACAGCCTTTAAAAGCACTGACAAGCATGGACTTCAAAGGGTTGAAACTAGTTACAGGTCTGCAGCACTGCCAAAAAACTAAGCCCAACCAGTTTGGCCAAAGTGGAATATATGACTGCACAGGACATGTAAGGGCAGCATGCAAGTCAGTACCATTCATAAATTTTGGAAGGGCAGAAAGACAGCAACTGCAGGACCCTGCCATCCCTCCTTCTCCAGAGGCAACTGTTCAGCCAGTAAAACATACAGTGATGACGCAGGCAAGGAGGGCTTCCCCCAAGTCAGTAGGATGAAGTTTAAGCAAACTTCTGCAGCAACTTTGTGTAAAAAGTGAACAAGGGGCTCCAGCTACAGGAAAAGCTGGACCAGTTACAGCTGTGATTGCCATCTGTACCCCGAAAACAAATCCATGATTTATTTCCGTGAAGACCAATGCTATGTGTCACCTAGGAGACTGAGGATGATAATGGAAAATACTGTTAAATAAATGTTAAAGAGAGAGCACAAAAATGACTACATCCCTGAGACTTCTGTGTAGTTGAGGCGACTTACATGACAGCAGTACAAACAAGAAACCAGCTATCTAACAGCCAAGTCCCTTTTAGCCTGTATTCTGGGAAAACTGGAAGTTAAAAGCATAGGAAGAAAAAGGTGATCTACAGAATACACTGCTCTACAGGAATCAAACAGGATCCAGAATTACTGTGTAACTGATATATCTCATGAGTGATGCTAGAGGCAATGAAGCTGCAGCTGCTAGGAACCGCAGCACTGTGAATCACTCTTGCAAGCCAGCAAAAACACCTACCCGCAGGGCTCCTGGAAGTAGGTAGTGTCAGTGTGACGATCCAGAGCCAGCTTGGTGTAGGCGGTGTCTCCCCGAGAGAAGTCAGAGGTGAAGTACCACATTCTGCCGTAAATGGTCTCCCTACAAGACAGGGGCAGTTATCACAAATTCCTGCAGGGATTACTGCGGTAAAACAAATTCTCTCCTGCATCCCAGGTTATTCCCTTCTATCCTAGGACAATAAATTAAAGCAGCACAACATGTCAACTCAACAAAATTCTCATTGCAATGTCAAGAAACAATATTCTAATGCCTTCTCTAGCATGCAATTGCTTTCCCTCCTCTGTGTTACAACAGATGGTAATGAGCCTCCACTCTCCTGGGAAGATAAAGGTCATCTTTCCACACTGAACGTGAGGCCAGTCAAATCAAGAAAACCACTGAGTGACATTAGGAGTTACCAGAGTACAGGTTCCCCTGCCTTGTGTCCACATGTAAGATGCCTAATTTCCCTGTTCTTGTTCTTAGCATCCTCAGTTTTCAATCATGCCCTCCTCCAAAGTGAAGGAAAGGAAGCAGATGGAAAACAAGGAACTGTGAGGAATAAACAGTACTTGGAGGATACAGGATGAGAGTCTGGAGAAGAGTGCTGGCTGTACACTCCTTGGAGCATCTCATTTCTATGTGGATGGAGTATTCATTAATAAAAATCCCTCCTCTTCTAAAAGCCTAAGGCAAGTTTCAGTGGTTTGGTGGGAATGTGAAACTCAGAACCATGCTTGCCATCCTATTGGTATGCTTTAAATAAGCACAGAAGAAGCCAATATTTTTTTTAGTGAGAGCTACAAATTGTTTTTGATCTCCCTGGCTCCCAGGGCCAGGGCTGCCCTCCTAACCTTTCAAAGCATAACAGGAAATGTCTGTCCTTGCAAAGCCCAAGTCTTCCCAGACAGGCCACTTCCCTTAGTCACTCTTTTCCATGCATAGTCCCATTACCAAAAATGTCATCCTATGAGGTTCTCCTCCTAAGAGGTCAGATCCCACAGCGCAAAACTCCATCTCAGTTCAAATAGACTGGTCAAAGACAGTATAAGGTCCAGACCCTCTGCTTGCAAGCCAAGTCACAGCGCATAAGGTATAGGATCTGAGGAGAGTATCTTTCCAAACAAGAGCAAAATCTAAATCCCTTCTTGGCAGCTCTCTAGGAGAGCCATCAAGAGTTTTCTTGGGACACCCCCATTTACCTAATCAAGCTGATCCGCTCTGCTAAGACTTCTGTGTCCTCTTTGGTAGGGGTGACATTTTCTACAAAAGCAATCCCATATAGCAGGAAGTTTTGCAGGAACTCCTTCAGCCCCTCGTCTGTCTCCAGGAAACTCCGACAGTCGACAGATGGGATCTGGGCTTGCTGGTAAATTTCTGCGTTCCAGAGAATCCGAGGGTGCATGACCTGCTGCTTCTGCCCCTCGTAGCTGTTCTTCACCAGCCACTCCAGCCCATACCGTGTCACATGCCCGTCGGGCCCTTTGGCAAAGGAGAAGAGTTTCAGTCACTGGGCTCATCCTGAACAGCCCGAGATCATGGCCATTGCAACCATGAGTCTAGGAAAGTCCTCACCCTGTTAATTTTCCTGATGATGGTCTTTTTGCAGCCTGCCACATAGCATATTGATATGGTCTGGTTAAGGCTTTAAGCCCCCCCAAATACTATAATTGTTAAAATTGTTACAAATCCAGAGCTAAGGGTTTCAGCTTGAGTGGCAGTGGTTAGGTTTTCTACTGACAAGACTGCATGGAGAGGTAAAGCACTCAAAGACAAGCCCATAAATAAAGGAAAATTATAAATAAACTACTCAATTTCCAAAAAAGGAAGTGCAAAATCAATTCTCACAGCAGAAGGAAGAGAGCAGCTGGAAACAAAGGAGAAAGGACAGATGATGTGAGTTCTGACTGGGGACACCAGTTCAGGAAAGATGGTTAAGAAAACCATTTTTGACTGATCTGTTCACTATCTGCATTGCTGCCTTTTTCAAACAAACCTATAAATTACCCAGACTTTGAAGATACACATATCTCTACACAAAATGGGGCACAAGGGGAAGAAAACAGACACAAATATAAGACTGAGGTATGTTTACAATAACAGCATTGCTCAGAACAGCACTGTTTAAGATCTGCTTACAGCAGGGTCTCAAAAAACAGCTACTGATGTAGAGATAAGATTTTTCTCTCCTTGCAAACTTAAGGCTGGAATCCATCAACAAGACCCCCTCCAGCCAGGGCTGGCACTCCACAAAGCTCCCAGAGGACACATTCCTACTTACACGTGAGGAAGAGCGTGGTCTCATCCACTCGGACAGCCTTGGGTTTGATGCCCAGGTCCACGCTGGCCGTATCCAAGCTGCGCTGGTTAGTCTTGCTGTTGTAGCAGGAAGCTGAACGGCAGTGGTCCCGCAGCCAGACAAAATCCAGGCGCATCAGCGTGTTCGCATACCTGAGCTCTGGCAAAGAATGACACACTCAGAAGACTCACTGGTCTCAACAGAGAGGAAAAAACAAGGCAAAGAACTGCAGCTGAGAGCTACAGCTTACAATCCCCCTTACAAGCAATGCAGAGTTTCTTAGACTTAACCCCTCTTTGCACAAATTAAACTACTTCATCCTGTCAGGATGGACCAGGCCAACTATCTGAGAAGCACCAGGGGGTTTGTGGAACACTTAGCTGACAGAGATCCCACCATGGTCCCCCTCCGCTACCAAGTTTACAGGCAATCTCATCCCTCAACAGGAAGGAGGGCAGCTGGAAACCTGCTGGTCACATAGCTATGCATCTCACCTTTTCGTTAGGTAGTAAATTCAGAGCTGTGCAGCAGCTGCTCTGCACAGCAAGGTGTCCCCACCATGTAGTTTTAGATCCCCACATAAGAAGAAACCATTACATAATCCAACAGCCATATTATAAGACCATTATAGGCATGACTTAGACCTTGATATCTGGCTCTGCTATCCATTTAGCATCCTTCTTCCATCGTGGGATAAGTTTGGAATAGCCAAGCACTTCAGGAGCGTGTCAGAGGCAGCACAGGCAGCAGGACAGTCCTCCACGCTCTAGCCCTGCTCAGAATGAGGCCCCGTACATCTTCTGTTGGATATAGTTGGATACTGAGCAATTCCCTTCCACATACACTTATAAGGGACTTCCTCAGGCTGCCAATATCTCCTAAGCATTCTCAGCAGATATTAATCAGGCAGATACTAGACCTGTGCAGGTACCAAACAGGCCCTGGTAAAACACTCGCCTTCAGTCGCTACTTCTCTCCAAAAAAAGAGAGACTGAAGTTATCATGAGACAGCATTTACAGCTGACTTAAGGAATAAGCAAGGAGCTTAAGTGTTTAAGCAGTCTCACAGAGGGGTATGATCTGCACTGAAAAGGCCTCTCTTATCTCCCCCTGCTCATGGCATCCAGCAGGGCTGCTTGTAAACCTGCTCTGCGTTTCACAGATCAGTGTCTGAAGGAAAGTCTGCACTGACTTGAGTTTGCCTGGGACACTGGCTATTTCTGAAGCCACTTCGCAACTAGAGCAAGGCAGAGGGCTGGGGACACATGAAATTAGCCCTCCCGCCTGCGAGTCACGGCCTGAGCACTGCACAGAAACCTGCTGACCAACAGGACAAGGTACAGACACAGAGTTCAGCAACTCGGTTTGATTCTGATTTTGCCTTGCCTCATTTATCATGAAACATTTTCAGCTGGAGCCCAACCTGCTCTCTCCTGCCTATGAGGAATCCCAAGGCAAAGCACGGACTCTGGCACACATCCCTCCTCCGCACTGGTGGCAAGGGCAGGTCATTTCACTGGAAAACAAGGTCAGGAGAAAAGAAAAACCCGTGCACCCCCCTCCTCCCCAGCGCCCAAGGCGGGCACACACCTACCTAGGTGGTCCCCGTGCAGCTGCCAGGCACAGGGCAGGGCCCGCGGGGCGCCGTGGTGTGCACGAGCCGCGGCGGTGGCGCCGACTGTCCCGCAGCCGAGCGGCCGGGGCGGGCGGCTCGTGCTCCCG
>JAYECN010082549.1:0-28018 GCA_035222435.1 Microcambeva ribeirae | reverse complement strand
AAGGAAGGAAGGGTAGAAAAAATAATGAAGGAGAAAATAGGAGAAAAGAAAGTAAGGGAGGAAGGAAAGAAGGAAAGAAAAGGAAAGAAGAAAATAAAATGAAGAAAGGGAGGAAGAAAGGGGAAACAGGAAGGAAAACCCTGTAGGAAGGAAAATCCTGCAGGAGCTGGTGCCCGCTCCGCCAGGGCAGTGGTGTCTGGCTGGGATCATTACTGTGTTCACCGGCTACTAATTATGTTGGGAATCTGTTGATATTGTGAGCCCTTGGAGCGCTGCAATGCCCTGCAGCCCTGGAGCCACTGTGGAGCGGCCCATGGAAATCTCTTCTTCTTTGGCCGCCTGGTTGAGGAATTGCTCCTGGCTGCAGAAGGGAAATAAAAAATAAGGGGAAAAAAAAAAAAAAAAGGAGAAGCATAAGGAGAAGAAATCAATTTAGTTGCAATAAAGCCTCTTACTGTATTAACTGCTAATCCACAAACACACAAACACGCAGAGGGAGCCCGTGGAATAAAGACATTTAATTAAGCTGTTTGCTCAGCGCTGGCTCCGCAGGGGCTGGCACAGTGAAGCCTCCCCAGGGAGCTGTGAGCCGGGGCCACCAGGGCCTCCGGGGGACTGTCACCTCCTGCCAGGAGGGATGTTTACTCTGAGCACCCAGAGCTGCTCTCTGCTGAGCTGCTGGGAATACTGGGAATATTGGGAATAAAGGAACATCGCCTTTCCCCCTGCCCTGCTCCTGCTTCCCGTTGCACTGTGGGGCCGCAGCGGTTGCAATCCTTTTCCCGCTCTGTTGTGCCGGCGCGCTCGGTGGGGAAGACCCTGTCTCAGCAGGCTGCCCGCGAGATGAAAGGCAGGGAGAGCCCAGCCAAGAGATTTTTTTCTTGAAGGGGCCCAGTCGCCCCTTCATCCATTCCTCCCCCCCCAGTTTTCTTGGCAAAGGACGAAACAGGAAAATGTGCGCGCTCCTCTCAAAGCCCTCCTTTTTTCAGCACCGTCCTGCATTCCTGCCGGGATGCTGGATTGCTGCCTCGCTCCCCCTGACTGTAACATCCCAGCCTGAGGACGGCATGTGGGGGCCACGAGCCCTGGGGATGCTCATCACAAGCCATTGGCATGTGATGAGTTGTGGGACCTCTGCCCTGGCCGCGGGGTGATGTGATGGCCCCGCACACCACCCCAGCCCCAGCACAAGGTGATGTGGGTTTTGTCCAACATTTTCCAAAACCAGGGAGAATAAGAGAAGTACTCAGCAATATTTTTAAGCCATGTTTTCGCCAGAGAGCAGTGAGGTCAAATGCAAGGTTTGAAAGATACTTGGCCATGTCCTTCTCCCCGGTGGTGCAAGTCCAGGTCCAGGATGGAGAGCGTGGGAAAGAGCTCCACTATCCCAGGAAGCTTGTCAAGATTTGGGAATGTCATCCTGCCCCGCACTGGGATAAGGGCTGCGCTTGGGAACATGGGGAGAAGGGCTCAGCTCCCTCTTGCTGTTTTGTTCTCGGCAAGCTCTTTCACTTTAACATTTTCCAGATATTTTCTCTTGATTTCACCCTTTTCTGTTTGATTTTGTTTTTGAAGATGATAACGATCTTCCATTTCCAAATGAAAAGTCGTTTGGCACCCGTGGGGAGAGGGAAAAAAAAAGATTTATTTTTCATTTAAAGCTGTTGAAACAGGATAGTTAAAGCATTGCATATTCATTTTTTACTTTCCCCCAAGGTTTTTGGAAAGAGAAATTCCTCTGGAAGCGGTTTGACAAAGTATCATTTTTTCTGATGAAAACGCCTTTCTGTCCAGGGCTGCCTGGGCAATCCCTGGGCAGGGGACAGCCCCATTTGGGATGTCCCTGTGCTCTCAGGAGGCTGCGGAGGGAGGGAAGTGGCCAAGGGCTTTGCAACACCTCACCTGAGTGTTTCCTGAGCCAGCGGCAGGCACGGTGGGGGCCTTTCGGGATTCGCTTCCCTCCGGCGCTCCATGGTCCCCAGTCGCCTGGAGGGGACACAGGCGAAGCTCCTTATCGCTCCTGCAAGCCCAGCTCACGCAGCCTTTGCAGTCTCTGATTGCATTTAATACCTTTCCTCTCACATCTTTCAACGCTTACAATAGAACTGAAAAGAAAAAGTATATAGAGCTATAACAATACCTGTTCTGAAGGCACAAGCTGAGGGAAGGGTGTCTGGGGAAAAGGGCACTGAGACAACAGGTAGGTGGATGCTTGAGGTGGGATGCTGGGGCTCTGCAGTCCCTGCCTGGGGGACCTGCTGCCGTGGGGATCAGCTTGGGGTTGTCCTGGCTCAGATGATGCCCTTGGAGGGACCCTTGTGCCCAGGGAATCTACAGGTGCTCCTGGCTGCGCTTGCCTGGAGGCTCTTTTGTTCTTCTGCCAAACAGAGGCTGGTACCTCCTCCAGGGGCTTCCCTGGGCAACTGGGCTTGAGTTTCAGTTGAAACGTGGCTTTGCAGGATATCAGCCCACAGAAATGTGCTGCAGTGTCCCCTGGCCTTTGCTGACCTCTCGTTGGGGAGCATGGATAGAGACAGTGAAGGGCAGGAATGTGGCAAGAGGGAGCTTGGCTGTGGGACTTCCCTCTGTGCAGAAACACCCAGAGCTGCCCTGGGATTTAATCCAGGACCCCCCGCCTCTCTTGGAGAAGCCATTCCCAGAAGCCAGAGCAATCCCCAGATTCAGCATCCAGAGGATCAGCTCTGCTGCCGGTGCTTTGCATGGGCAGTAACTGCTTCTTCTCCATCTTTTACTCCTTGTGAGCTGCATTTACGTCCAGGTGTTTAACTCTGACCTTGGATCAATTTCTTGTTTAAAGTTATCCATTTTCCATGACAAGGGCCTCAGAGACGATGAAAAATTGACATGGTGTAATAGCAGAGAAGTGCCTTGGATCTGCAGCCAATCTCTCCTGCGGCGTGGAAATAAAATGCTCTGAACACTGCAGAATTTCTGAACAAATCCAATTTAATATAGGTATAGATATATATGGGTGTGTATATGTGCATAGCTTTATACATATGCGTATTAATATTCTTTCCCCATTTCATTGCAGCTTCTGGCTATCAGAAATACACCTCCTAATGCTGGAGGCTAATGGGAGATATTTTTATTTGTCCTTGTTATAAAATAGGTATCCCCATATTAACTTTGCAGGACATTATATTGATGTAAGGCCGTAAACTTTACAGCAGATTTCACAGCCCCGTTAAGAGCATCTTCTTAGACTGTAATATCTGGCCAGGAAGACGAGCGAAGTCCTCGAGAGCAGATACCTGCCCATGCCAGCAAGGTGAGTCCGAGTGGTCCGAGGAGGGTACCCCAGGGCGAGGGTTTTGCTCCCTGTCCTTCGGCAGCTCCTGAAGTCTCTGTGAGCCACATCCTTTGGCTGGAGAAAGCCTCCAGCTCTTGGGGCTTCCCCTTTTTGGGGACACCTCCTTACCTGCTTCAGCCCCGCTTGCTGGTGGCGATGGCATTGCTCTCATTTCTGGGCATCCGCTTCCGAGGCTCTTGGGTCTCCTCTCTCTTCATCTTCCAAGTTCCCGGTAAAGCGAATGCAAGGCACACTGTGTCCGCTGGTCACAGATAACCGCTTAGCTTAAATCCTGCTTAAATTCCCTGGGCTTATCTGTTAAATGGGATCTCGGTTATAAATAGAGTGCTGTGGACACAGAGCTCTATTTGGGCAGCGGCTTGTTTGGCAAGGAGTTTTACAGAAGTTAAAGCAAATTGCTGGGGAGAAGCTGAGAGATAATAAAGGGAAAAAATGATATTAAACTGACTTCTCTGTTTGCCCCTCGTCCTCGGCAATCCATCCAGAGGAACACGATTTTCAGGCAGGGTGCAGGTAGGTTTCTGCAGCTCCCCTGCCCACAGGGCTGATCCCACACCCGTCACCTTGGTGAAACCAAATTAGCTCCAAACTGCCTGCAGAGACCAGATTAAAACCCCATTGCTCTGTTGGTGTTGGGAGCTCAGCGAGGACCTGGCTTGGCTATGGGTTAGCAATGGTCAGTGGGATTAGGGAAAGGCTCTGGGAGATGAGGCTTGGTTCCACAAAAGACAACCATCTGGAGGGGCTGTGTGAGACCATAGGTACTTGTGGGACAAAAGTCGCCTCTGCATCAGGGACGCTTTGTGACGCTGCACCCGTGGCATTATGTCAAACATGTTGGATTGGACACTGCAGGAGGTAATTCGGAAGAGTTTCCAGTAAAATTGGAAATCCTCACCTGGAGGGATCCCATAATCATTGGTCAGGTTCTCAATCGGAAGGGTGCTGAGGTGGCTGCTTGCAGGTGCTGCCCATTGCAGGGTGTCTCCCATCCCTGCATTCGCACCTCAGCTTCCCGGCTCTGGCTGAGCCTCCGCTGCTCCCCGGCGTTGCAGTGGGGGCTTCCCGCTTCTCTCCTACCCCTGGAGGTGTCGACAAGGCCGGTGGGAAGAGAAGGCTGTCCAGGCCTTGGGCATGCAGACGGCTTCGGAGACATGTGCACCACCCCTCTATCACATTCGGCAGAGACCTTCGTTGAAACGCTTGTTTTCTTCTCTTTTCTCAGTTTTCACATGGTGACAAGACCCTGGGAGGAACAAGGCAGTTTTTTCCTGTGGAGTTTGGGGGAGCTGGAGGGAAAGGACATTTGAACAGATGATTCCATGGCTGCAGTTTGGCCACAAGCCGCTTCCCTATCGGGAAACACTCGCTCTGGGCTGTTGCCAAACGAGCCCAGGCTAAGGACGATTTCCCCTCAAGTCCTTAGGGGTGGACAGGAGAGGAGACCTTGGAGGCACCTGCAGGGCAAAGGAGCCCAAGCCCCAGTCAGGGCCAGCCCTGCCGGAGGTCACCTTGGCCACCGGCTTGTCCCCGGGATGTGGCGCGACACGAATGGGAAATGAGAGCAGCTGTTTGACAGAGGGTAATTTGGGTAAAACAGCGTCAGGAATGTCAAAGTAGATTTGTTTCCAGTGTGGAAAACACCTCCGCTGGGAGCGCAGGGGAGACTTAGGAGTTGTTACTTTTAGACGGGAGAGATATTGAATTAGATGTGCAAACAAGCAGGAACTGGCAAAGCTGACAGCTTTTGCTCTGATTGTTTTTCTTCCTTTGTGGTGGGCTATGTCTTTGGATTTTGGTCTTTTTTTTTTTTTTTTTTCTCGTCTGATTTTTCTTCTTTTAATTTACAGAAATGCTCTGGATCCCAATTCACTTTCTTTGCTCTCTATTTCGCCTTGCTTCAGCCAAAACATCAAAGCCCAAGTATAACTGGGATCATGGCATGAATAAAAATAGTCCATGGAAAACCAACCCAAAAAGGCGGTGTGGATGAGCCACCGTGCTTCTGATGCTCGATTTTGGCAGCAGTGGGTAGGTGATGCCCACGAGCTGGCCCCAGGGGCCAGGGACATGGCAGGAAGGGCTGCTCCCAGTCACTGCATGATGGGGTGGTCAAAATGAATTCCTCATCTGTCCTATCTTGTGGCCCCTAATGAGCCAGACCTCTACTAAATTTGGCATCCCATCCTGGTGGGCAGGAGAAGGCAAAATCTCCCTGCCAGCGGGTGAGACTGGAGTTATTTCTGCAGTTCAGAATGTACCAAAAGGAAGTTTGCCTGATAAAAACTCCATGGAGAATTGCAGGACCACAGAAAGTTACTAAGGGACCTTCCAGGCAGACCATGCCTTGCCACAAATGAGCATCATTTGCCACACGAAGAAACTGAGGCCCAGGGCAGTGACGTGGCATCAGTAGGTAGGTAAGATGTAGGGCAGACGCCTGCATTCCTCCGCATCAGCCGTTTGCTCTCTGTGGAGACAGCTTATGCAGTCAAGGACTTGCGCTACCCCATTTTGGCAGTCTGAAATTACCATTTGAAAAAACAGGAAACGAAATCTTAGAGAAGCTGCTCAGGCTTGGTCTGAAGCTTGTTTTCAAAAACAAAAAACAAACAAGCAAACAAAGAAACAGATGCTTCCTTTGGATATTAAAGGGGCTGGAGGCTGGATCCTGCTCTTGCTCACGGTTGTGGGCAGTGCAGGTAGTGCTGGCAGAGCAAAGTGCTCCCTCTCCTGCAGCCGGCAGTGGGCAGAGCGCGTCCCCAATGGCTGGAGGAAGAGCTCTGTCCCTCCGAGTGACACCTTGCCATTAATGAAATCAGAAACAGGTGAGCAGAACCCTAATCTGGGGGAAATGCGCCTCCCCTTGAGCCCCATGGCTGCTCAGCTGCAAATGGTGCTCCATGGCCTTCCAGTGCCAGAGACACTGTAATGAAGCAAGAACAACTTTATGAAGATGTCAGGTGTTTTTCAGAGAAGGTTTTGCATGCTATACCCGAACATCTTGCTGCTCCATATCGTGGCTCAGGCACAGGGATCGTGGCTGATGAGGCTCAGAAGAAAGCACAAGGCTGGATCACAGGCATCCAACTTGTCAGATTCTCTTTAACCATCCAAGTTCAAAAGCAAGAATCTAACCTGGCTGCTTGGCTTTGCTGAAATAATAGCTCACTCAGGACGTGAAATTTAAGCCTAAAAGCTAACATTTGTGGTGTGCATTTATAATGGCAAGCACAGAGAACCTACTCATACTGCATTTAATTTCCTTCGCAGGCTCCTTTGATCCAGGCACTGTTGCGCGGGCAAAATTGGCAGAGATTTCTCCGCAGACATCCCCAGCCGCGCTGCTGCGAGCTGCCCAGCTTTGAGGCTGAGAGCAGCCGCGTTATAACTCATTTTAACAGAGCACTCGGGCTGACCGTGCCGGACAGCTCTTCTGCTTCAGCTTGTCACAATGAGCTCATTAGCTCCCGAACTGGGAGGATTTCCCACCTCGCTGAGCAAGACATGGGGAAACTGGGGCGTTTGCCAAGAGTTTGCAGCTCAGCGCAATTACTGTGCACTGGGTGATGCATGGACAGGCAGGGAGCAATGGGTTGGCTGGAATAGACATCCTCAGGGGAGGCTACTGGACACTGGAAGTGTTGCAAAAGCACCTGGCTGTCCTTACACCCACCAGCAGATCCGGCCCTAGGAACAGGTCTTCCTCTTCCCATCCTACCTGAGCAGCTCCTTTGGAATCCTGCATGCAGCAGGGCTCCTTTTGGACATATTGGAGCCAAGATGAGCCAGAGAACCATCAAGGAGAAGTCCCATACCTGGGCTTCTCCAGCAGCCAAGAGCACATGCCTAGGAAAGCCTTTCCCTTACAAATAACATCCCAGCCTGCCACAAGCTTTGCACTAGTTGGAGCACCGGCCTGGATCTGTAGCACTCTTAATAATTTGCATCTCAGAGAGTGTGAACTAGACATGCTTCATTTTCTCCTACCTTTTGCATTTTGATGGAGGTATTGTTTTTTTTTTTTTTTGTTTTTTTCCCCCATGAGTTCATCTATTCATTTTCTGAATCCAGTCACAAAATCCTGTGGCAGAATGTTGCCCAGCTAAACCAGCACAAAGAAACATATCTGGGTATGACACATTACAGGTTTACTTGGTGACCTCTCCCTGTTGTATTAAGAGTCAGTGAAGAATAGATTTACTCTCCCCGTGTTTTCTCTTTGCCTTTACACATTTTCCCCACCTTGGCCTCATGTGATCTCTTTTCCAGACTGTGGAGTCTCAGCCTACTCAGTCTTTCCTGATACAGAAGACACCTCAGGCCTTTGGTCATCTCTCTGTTCAAGGTGTCTGGATTTACCCTGTGGCAGAGTGATGTTTGCTGCTTATTTTCTAATAACTGCCACCATTTCTGTGCTGCTCCCTGTTGAAGTCTAAGAGCGTTTTGCTGAGCAGCAGCATCCAGCTCATGAGCCAGACAGTGCCCAGGTCAGTTTATTTCCATTGCATTTATCAACAGTGTGTTTCATCTGTCTTGCCGTCGCTGAGCAGTTTTCAGATTTCAGAATCAACTCCCTTTTTTATCACCCTGAACATGTAATATTAGCGGATATTGTCAGTTCATGGTCCGCGTCGTTCCCTGTTTCATTTATGAACAGACGAAGCAGCCTGTGTCCTCCCATACCTGCTTTGCAGAGCTCTGCTCCTCCCTCGAGAAACCAGTCCTGCGTCCTGACCCCTTTACCTGTTTCTAACTGGATTAAAAAATCCTCCTCTGATCTTTGGCTGTCACTTCCATTCCTTTAATGGCCATTTTGTTGCATGTCGTCAGGTTCATTTAGAAGAGTCATAAAGAAAGCTTCTAGGATGGAAAACTTTCCAAACCTGCTTGCAGTGTGTTTGGATGAAGGTGGTCCCCTGAATGGTCCTACCATGGACTTACCTTTATCTGATCATCACTTGGTCCTGTAGACTCCTGTTACTCATGTGGCTGAAAGAGAAACCATTTATTTCTACGCCTTTGGCAAAATGATTTTCAAAATATTTTCTGACTACCTTACTGTGTTTTTATACTTACTCTGACCGAGCCTGTCTTCTTTAATTCCTCATTTAGACATGCCTTCAACTTGTGAAGATTGTCTTTGTTGCTTCGTGCCTCCCCATCCTTGCCCTGCAGTTTAATCACGCTGGCCTTCCAAATGTCTTTTCCTAAGACCCGTAATGTATCTGTGCCGAATGTCTGAAAGGTCATCTTTAAACAGTCCCCATGCTGACTGCACACATTTCATCTCATTGGCACTTCATCTCATTTAGATCATTTTTAATGAGCGTCTTTGTTGCGATGTCCTCCTCCTTTTCTGAAGCAGACGCTGGAGGAATAGACTTTAGCTGGCCCTGCATGTACATGACGGTCACATTATTGGCAGTTCTTGGGTACTGCCAGTGCGGAGGAGACAGCAAATTGTTACTGCTTCTTCCATGGGCTCAGGGACCAACTGCTCTGTGTGAAATTCTCTCTGGTGCCAAAAAATCTCATCTCAGCAACGCACAGGGAAATGCTTGCTAATTTGATTTCATATAGCTCCAGGATCTGGAAGGGATGCTGGAGGTGTCCTTCAAGCTGGAAGTCAGAAGGGGTGTTGTCCTCATCATGTCCCACCACTGCTCCTTCACCAAGAGTGGTCTCACACTCTTCTTTCTGAGCGAACTGCCGTAAATGCTGGCTATTTCTACATCAAAAAGGAGCACAATGAACATACCTGCCTGCCTTGCTACTCCTGGTCTGTCTGAAGGAGGAAGTATCCAGCTGGATCCATAAGATCTATAAGATCATATTCTGTAGTCATTTGCGGGAGAAATGGCACTCCAGATGGTAAAAATGGCTAAGTGGTGGGGGAAATATGCATCAGACTTTCTTTTATTTTTCTTGGTATTGACCTTTGCTTGCTCAAAAGCTAAGGCCTCTCAAGAGCTTGAATGTCCTCTCAATTAGTAGCTTTGCATCTCTCCACTCCAGCAGCCCATGCTTGGGCCTCTTCTTCTCCTCTGAGAGGTCTCCCAAAGGCAGGAAGGTGTGGCAGGAGTTGTCTCCCCAGACTGATGTGTTACATTAGGGTTTTAGCAGACACACATCTTAAAGGGAAGATGCTTCCATGACGAGCTGCAGCAGCTGGCAGGATTTACCAGGCTGCTCTGTAGGCCAGCTCTGGCTTGCTCTGCAGTGATATTTTCTGCATGTTGTCTGTCCTCACGGCTCCTTGGAAGACCAAACCAAGCATGAGCTTGGATTTTTGCTTGGAGATGCTGAGTAGCTGAGTTCCTCTCTACACTGCTATTTCATTAACAAAAATGGACAGGGCCTTGATACTGTAATTTTAACTCAGAGAGTATGTTCAGAGGCATGAATAGCACAGGAAAAATATATTCGCTGCCTGGATCTTTCCTAATATTTAAATGATAGTGACAGGATATGAGAAAGGGTTAGTTTACAGTTAATCCATGGGATGCACAATGAGATAATTAGCCACCAGTCAACACGGTGAGTGTGATGACCATATTCCCTTCCTATTGATGTCTGGCTAATTTGCCATCAGCTGCCGTGTTGAATGGTCATGAACTACACGGGTGATGCAGCGAGCTGGAACATGTTAACAAGGGTGCAATTACAAGCAGCTTGTGCTAGTGACATTTATTGCTCCGTGGGGTGACTGCCCCCATGCCACCGTGTTTGTCTCAGCGCTCTTGACTGCCCCCAATACCCAGCTGCTGCAATGGTCCTGCCAGGACTGCCCACGGGCCTTGCCCCAGCAGGAAGGGAAGGCAGAGAGCCGAGCTTGTCCCTGGGCTTGGGTATCCTCCTAGACCCCTGTGCCAGCTTTGCAAGACCATTGTACCATCCTCTCCTTTATTTGACCTGGAGCCAAACAGGTCTCAGTATGTGGGATGGAGCTGGCAGGGCAGGGAAGTTGTGAGCTCCTTCCTGGCTCGGAGGGACTCTTGGGGGCATCACTTCTGTCCTAGAAAGGGGATGCTCAAGAGTTTTCAAGAGGGCCTTTGAAAACTTGGGATGTTTTAAGTCTTTACCCATGTGTTATAACCCCTCTATGCCAGGAGAGATGAGGTCTTGGTTTGGGCTGTTACCCTTCTTGTTGTTTTGCTATCTCTTTATTTGGTCATGGAGAGGGAATAAGGAAAGGAGGCAAGCAGATGCTACTCAGTTAATATCTGCCCAAGCTTTAAGGCAGGTAAATGCAGAATTATCCGTGGAGGAAGCCCTGCGGCTGGGTCAATGCAGCCCCGGACTTGAGCCAGCTCACCCTGCTGGGAGATGGAGCTAATTAGCTCAAGCCCAGCATGATGCTGACGGTACTTTTGGATGACACTGCCTGAGTTATTTCAAGGGCAGGCAGCTAAGCAACCTGTTAAACGTTCTTACAAATCTAATAAGATAACCAGCCACCTGGGAAGCTGAGCAAACAGTTGTATTTCCACCCAGAGGAGGTGCGTGACCTCGGCAAATGTCACACTGGTCTCTAGGAGACTTCAGGGCAGTTTGGTAGCAACTGCTGGGGGCCACAAAATGGAAACGGAAGCTTTCACAAAGCAGCTTGTCCTCAGCTATTTGTCTCTTCTTAGCTCAAACAAGAACCTGCAAAGACAGCATGAAAATGAAATATAACTGAGAGGAATACCCCATTTCAGTTCTCCTGCATCTCTTACTGCTCCCTCTGGTCCCTGCCACTCTTCTGCAGAAGTCCAAGACAAAGTGTTATTGAATTGCTGGATCTGATTTTTTTTTTTTTTTTTTTTCATATTGCTGAATGGCAGTAGTGGCTGAAACACTGCTTTGAACAAGAGAGAACCTTGTGAGCCAGCTGGCAGACCTAGTCCTTGTGAGACACACTTAACATCTGGCCCAGGCTTCTGAGTGACTGGGCAGCATGGCCTCCTCTCTGCTTCTTTGCAGGATGTGATCCAAGTATTCGGAGCAGGGAGAGGGGCTCAGGTTAAACCTGCCTTGATAATACATTCAGATGGCAGTCATATTCTCCAGGCACCTTCTTCTGGACACCCTTAGAAAAAGGGCTTCACTCAGGGCTCAGCATTCAAACCAGCTTGGCCACATGAGCCGTGCCTGGCTCATCGGAGTGAAGTAGTTTGAGTGTCCCTGCTCACATTTAACATCTCCCCTATAATCAGTCGATGCTCCTAGCTCCTTTTTGGAGAGGATCTCTTTGCCATCCTGTTGCTGTAATGCTGCTGATGGAGTATGCATCTGTTCCCAAGCCAACACTGCTATACCCTGGCATGGAGATAGCCCCACCACTGACTTTGGTGGCATCAGGCTGAGCTGCAAACTGAGCTGGCTTGGGAGTACGCATATTCCTTTTTCTGCTAGATCTGCCAAATGGAGAAGCAACGTCCTGGCCGTGGGACCTGTTTTCATCTCTCTAGTGCTGTCCGTGAGGTGGGGGAAAAGCCTGGGTCACCAGGCTGAGGATGATGCATGCTTTGAGGTGAGATGGGCAAGGGGACTGCTGGTGGGACTGAACAGAGCGTCTGGGAGCTGAGCTGCAACAAAACACCCTGACTGGTAGCAGCAGCCTGTATGTTCTCCTCCCCATTCCTTGGGAGCAGAGGGAGCCTTCGGCTCCACATTTCTGTGGTTTCTTTGCTCATTATAACAAAAATGAAGGGTGAAGACAGGTCAATGAATCATTACTGTTTGGTTTGGCTGCACCACCACACAGTGTTCAGGAATGGCTGAATCTTTTTCTTCTTGCAAGTTGTTCTCTCTTCCCCCGCTCCTTCGGGTTTTGGGGTTGTTTTGTATTTTTTCCCCTAGATTATCGTGAATTATTGCAAGATGGTAAAACAGCAGAGTTCCTGCTTTCCCTGGATTGGCTTCCCTTTCAGCAGATGTCAAATAAAAGAGTCCAGCTTTTGGATAGCTCATCCCAAAAGGGGGTGGGTGCATGCTGGATTTTTCCCCCATCCCATGCTGAGACATTGCAGGGAGCCATTGGCCCAATCTTCAGGCCCACGACAGCACTTTCCAGGGAAAAAATAAAAAAAAAAACAAACAAAGTGAAAAGGAATACAATTACTCTGTTTCTCTATCTGTTTCTTAATTATGTATTTTTATGGGTTACTGCTGGAACATCTGTTCTGCATTTGTGCAAGACATGTTAATACCTCTAGAACTGTTCATTCCTTTGTGAGTCAGACACTGAGGTTTTTTGGTGACAAGGGTGTGCACAGAGCCACAAGTGTACCTGGGCACAGGCCTCTCTCCAGGCATGGGCATGATGGATGGAGGTCACATCAGCAGGATGCTTCATGAGACTACTGTGCTCTCGTGCACCACGGGCTGCCCCAGAAGCAGAGTCTGCTCCAGCGGGGACAGCCGTGGCCCCGCGGGGGCTTCTCCGCTCTGGTGGGGGGCTGTCTGCGGCTCTCCAGGCTGCCGCGTTTCGCTTCCACATGCTTCTGGCACGCACACGCTCAGCCCCATGATCAGAGCATGTGGTGGGTATTCGTGCTTTGGGGCCATGCCGGATGGTGGGGTTTGCAGATCCAGCTCCCTTCTGCTGTTACACACTTGGGAAGATCTCCCAGGGCCTTGATGACAGGGGACCTGGAGAGGCAATTTTCCTGTCTGAATCACTGCTGGGTTATAATCTTTCCTAATTCCTCACCTGCCATGACGCAGGATCTAGGAATTAGAGCTCCCTCTTGCATGTCTTTGCTTGATTATATGGAGTCAGAAGAACTTTCCAAAAATTATACCAAGTAGGTTGTACAGTCTGGAAAGGGACCAGCCAGAGAGAAAAGCTCAGTGGTTACCTTTGAAGGTCTCCCAGCTGCAAGTGATGCTGATGAGACTATGAGGTAGAGATCCTGCTCCTTGGCATAGCCCAATACTCTCTGAAGTCAAAAAGCAATTTTAGGAGCAGCTGGATGGGAAAATGCAAAGCTCACATGGAAATCCAAGTGCAGATGTCATCCTGATGATTTTGTTACTTGGTAAGGCATGCTTCCTCTTCCTCTGTTCCCTGGGGCTGGGTAGGGATGATGAACGATTTTGGAGCAGACCAACATAGTGATGGAGGTCAGGCTGGAGGTCTGTTAAACACCCACAGCTCTGCAACAGGATTGTCCCAGAGGCTGCAGCAGGTAGCGGGTGGGCTAATCAGACAGCAAATTGCTTGTCATATAATCAAATCAGGGAGAGAGAGGATACTGTGAGAACTGGACATGACATTGAAAAGCATGGATATTTGCGGAAGGTAAGCATGCTGCCGAAGAATAGGAGTGAGGCTGGCTAATAAAGCCTGGACAAAACCCATGTCATGGGCAGCTTTCAAGATGTCTTTTCCAAATTTTTCTATCAGATTAAACACTTTCATGGTCTCTTCAGGAAAAGAAGGTTTCTCTTCTTTCATAAAGATGCCCATTCCTCAGATGTAGTGCTGCCTCGTATAGTCTATTCCATCACCCATGCACCCATTACTCATGCATGGTGAGCCAACTAACTGTACTAAGATGGCTGAAAAAAAATAATTTTCTTTTCTTGGTGCTGGCGAGGCACAACCCTCACCAGTTCAGCCTCAACCTGGGGCACAGTTCTGTGGAGCTCTCTGTTTCATATGATGACAATGTCCAGCTCTAGGTGTGTCCAGGGCATCTGGCAGGGCAGCACCTGAGTGGCCGCAGGTGAGAACTGTGAAGTTCCAGGAGAAGGAGAAGGTCCAGGTCAGAGTAAGTGAAAGCTACAGCACCGATTCAGTGCCCTGAAGTGAGGTGGTGCACGCTTGCACGCTTTGGCACACGAAGCGCACTGATGTGATCGAGCTGCCTGAAGCAGCAAAGGAGATTTAGCCAGTCTTGAATCAGAGAGGGGTGTTTAATTATTCCCTGTAGTCTGTGCCGGCCATTGAGCCCCTCCTCCCAATTGGCAAGGACTACAGACAGTCTGATGATGGATGTAGTATGAGAGCATGAGTAGATAACAAAGCAGATCCGGAATAAATTAGTAAAATCAGCAATGGGTGTCTCACCCAGTTCCCTGCAGCCCAACTCTTCTGCAGTGCAAGCGTGTTCCCCAGTCTGTGTCTGGATCCACTGTCTAATCAAGTTTTAAATGTCCCAGACTTTTCTTGGGAAAAGCTTCTCCATAGTCTCATAAATCTTCCTGTCAGGAAGCTTTTTTTCTTGCTACGGACCTGAATTTTTCCCTTTCTTAATTTCATGCTGTTTATCTTCTCCTCTCTGGGCTGAGCAATCCCCTTGGCAGAGAGATGTTTGAGCAAAACAGGAACATCGAACATGAGCAGGAGGGTTTCAAATGCTGCGAGATGGCATTGCCCAACCTGAGCCGCGGTTGGTGCATCATTAAAGAAAAATACACTCCAGATGCTGACAGCATTCGCTGTGCAAATGCTCTGTGCTCAGCATCCTGAACACACATTCTCCCCGCTGCCAGCCGCTCCTGCTCCTTGACCTTTGACTTTCCGCTCTGTTACGAGGCTATTTCTCACTCTGTGTTAGCTCCCTCCTTGTGCCTGGTCCTTCTGCTCTGAGGAAACAGCAGCCAGAGCCCTGGGCTGTGCTGCTTGTGCTGGCAGGCTGGGATGGACCTGATGAGGAGGCAGAGGAGCAGGAGGGCCCAGCTCTTGGAGGCCTCCAGGCCCTCCTCTGCTGGAGGAGAGGGCCAGCTCTCCCAAGCCTCTCTCTGGCTGCTCTGCATCCAGCCTTTTCCTGAAATCCCTGTACTCCACAGTCAGGAATGATCTTTGTTTGTTTTCTAAATTCCCTTTGCTGTAGTTTCCATTTCTCTGCTGTTTCACTTTGACCGACCGAGCCATGGAGAAGTTTATTACCTTGCTCTTTGCCACAGCCCTCCCTCTACGTGAAGCCTGCTAGCTTCATACTTGTGTCAGTGTTGGAAGGGACAAGAAAATCTGGGTCTGAATGTCCTGGGAGATTTCCTGGGAAGGGGCATCAAGCTACCGCCTTCGCCACGCATGTACTGTGAATAGATGAGCCCCTAGAAGCACCTTGCAGGTTAATCTTGAGGCTCTAAATGTGGCCAGGTTGGGTTGCAGATGTTATTGCCAGAGTGTATTTATTCATTTCACAGTTTTGCTTATTTATCAGATCCTGTGATCATTAAATTGTGCATTACCATTTGGCATGTGGCAGGTTTTAATTCCAATAGCTGGTTTATGCCCTCTGCAGGTATTAGCCTAAATGCATTTCCTGACAAATGATGGATGCTCCAAAAAGCCGTGGCAACATATTTATTGATCAGAGCTCTCCATAACCCTGGCTCACTAATGCAAGCTCTCACAGCGCCAGGAACTATTGTCTCCTCTAACTCTTTCATCAACTCAGATGTGAGGGTTTGGACTTTCCTTCCACGGAGGATGGAGTAAATCTTAGGCAGTGTCAGCTCCGACAACAGCTCCAGCTCACTGAGTGGGGTAGGCCTGGATCACACTTGGCAAGGGGACCGGACCTCTCAGGAATATTTGGGGATAGAGAAGCACCCCAGGGACCGTCTGGTGATCTTGGAGGAGAGCATGTCTCATGTATCTCTGCAGTTCCTACTCTAGTAGATACTCCAGAGCTGGCTTTGAACTTTGTGGCTCCATTACTGCGGAGCTGTGGGTAGTAGTGGTTTGGAGCACAACATCTGAGTGCTGCTATAGCTTCTCCCAAGCATGGAATGAATTTGCTGGCAAAGAGCCAGCATGAGGCTCCCTGTAGGGGCTGCAGTGCAGAGCCACTTTGGTGCTACAGGGAACGGGATTTGTGTGCTGCCCTCAGGGTTATGACTCCCTAGAAAATGAGATCTGACAGGGAAAGATCCACTATAGGAAGCTCTAGTTTTCTAGAGAACCCTTGAAAAGATGGAGGTGAATGCATGGTACCTTGCATTACTCCAGGTTTCGTGGACATGTGCATGGACTTCGATGGACTTGGAAAGCTAAGAAAGCACCACCACGGCCATAAGAGATGAGGAGCAATGGGTGATGTGCTCAAGCCACCACGGCCATAAGAGATGAGGAGCAATGGGTGATGTGCTCAAGCATGATAGAGAACAGTGCAACAGGACAGAAAGCAATTTCAGCTCACAGGTGAGATATGGAGGCTTCAAAGTTTGCCTGAGTGGTGGTAAGGTAATGGATGTAACGGAGCCTTGTGTGCTCCTTGCCTCCCCAAGCACACAATAAAGTGCACTGCTGAAACTCTTTTCCTCTCCACAGCTGCTAAGCCCTGCTCCTGACTGGTCTTCCCAAACACAGCCTTAGACATAGGAGTGTAAGATCTTCCTGGGAGAGAAGCCTTGAAAATTTCCACATATTTCTGGGAGACTGTAGGGGAGACAAATGCAGGAGGTCCTGCCGCATCCCGTGTCTTACAAAAGCAGAGACTTCATGAGACAAAAATATCCATGGGAACAGACTATGCACAGGACTGTGAAGGACGCAGCACTTCCTCGCTGATACTAAGATATACAGACTGTCCTGTTGACTTTCCAAAACATATCTTGAGCCCCCCCCACTGAAGCTGCCTCTTGGGCCCATCAGCACTCCCCTAGTGCCATACTGCAGCCCCTGGCCATGTGTGGTCATCTCACCTCCTCTGAAAGCAGCAGGGATGGAGAGCATTGCCCAGATGTCTCGTTGCAGCTCAGCACTGTGCCGGGTGAAGAGGAGAGTATGTGCTATGTGAGAGCGGCTCTGCAAGGCTGTGACTGTGGGGTACCAGGGATATACTGCTGGCAGACACATGAGAAGATGTCATTCTCATGGATTTCTCTGCTCTTCTGAGCTTTACCATTTCAAAGTAGCAAAGATTTGGAAGAGGGAAAATGAAGGGAGCAGGGTAGGTGAAAGGCAGGATGAAGACAGGATCCCTATCTCCTTATCTCCTTTCTCATCTCCTGTCCCCTCTGACGCAAGGGCAGATGTTGGGTGGGTGTGTGTGGACTGCACATGGGAGTATGCGACCCCATCAATCCACTGTTATGGGAAACACCGCCTGATTCAACTGTGCTGGCAGGGCTGGTGTTGGTTGCTGGAAAAGCTGTGTTCTGCTTGCACTGGAGTGGAGAGGCAGCCCATATGTTGCAAACATTTCAGGAAACCAGCTCCTCACCCCTTCTCCTGAGGTTTGCACAGTCCAAACGCCTACAGTAATAGATGGGACTATTGGGAGAGACAGCTCCTCGCCTCCCTCCTTGGGGAGTTGCTGGTGTGCTCCAGAAGGCTGCCCAGCTGCATTCCTTGTGGCCAGCATGTCTGTGGCTCTGCCTGGCTTTGCCACTGAAAGCCAGACAGATGGATTTGGATGTTTTCTTCCAGAAAGTTTCTAAGCCTCTTTGGGACAAAGAGAGGAAGCCCCCAGGCTAGGGACACAGGCAGAAAGACATGAATTCTCCAGAACTGGGGCCAATGCCTCCCTCATGCCAACATTCACAGCTGCCTGGCATGAGCATCTCTGGGGCTGACTTGGCTACCAAACTGGCAAGTCTACCACGCTGCTGAGCCATGCAGAAAATGGGAGCAGTTTCCCCCAGTCCTGTCCAGTCTCTCCCCAAATGCCAAAAACATCATGGTGCCCATCACCTATCCAGGTGACCTCCACCTGGGGAAAAGACCCCTTAATCTGACCATGTAAGCATCCCTGCCTCTCCTTAGGCAGCAGTCTCTGTGTCTTTTATTAGCAGACTATTAAGTTTTAAAGCCTCAGCTGTCCCCACCACTTAATCCAAAATGTTAACAGAGTTTTGCAGGAGCTGGTAGCTCTCTCTGGGGAGCCCCTTCTCAGAAATAAGTCCTCAGCTATAAATGAGTAATGCCTTTATGGCCACCTGTGGCTTCACGGAAACATCTCCAGTCCTGCAGAGCTGTGTAGGCGAGAGCTGGCACCCGGGGCTGGAAAGTGAAGATCTCTATCACCCCGAGGAAGCCTTTGCCCAAACAGGAGCCATAAATCTAGTTGGAGGCTACACATTATGTATTTACTTGTTATACACCAGCTGAGGCTTTTCCAGAAGGCAGCAGCACTGAGCTGGAGCCAGGGATGTGGCTGCGGGTGCCGGGTACAAGCAGGTGCAAGAGACCTTTGGGAGGAACAGAGTTAACCCTCGTGCTGTCGCATGTTGGGCAAATGTCTGGGCAACCAGGGAGCAAGCTTATGCAGAGAAAGTAGGCAAGATGAACACATTTCCACCTGGAAGGGCACAGATCACAGGACTCTTCTGCATTGACCTTCTCCTGCAGGAAGCCCATAAAGAGGAGCAAGTATTTTATAGAATGTAACTTGGCCTTATATTAATAGAGGGAGATTACAGTTTAATGTAAGATAAAGAAAGAAGCTAAATGAGGTGCTGATGCAGCAAGGGGGGACCTTTATTGTTAAGCAGAATGTTATTAAAGCTGTTCTGCTCGTCTTTTGGTAACTGAATTCCACCACTGCAAATCTGTGTTTTAAGTGATCCTGTTACTTCAGCCATACCTCTTGTTTAGAGTTGGCCTGCCTGAGCCACCTGCCAGCCAAGAGAAATTCCTCACTTCCTCCCCTTATATGAAATGCTGGGAGATGCCCAGCTCCACCAGATACTGCTCCAGGACATCAGAAGGAGCAGCACTGTAGGTGCATGAGGTGTCTCATGGTGCAGCCATGAGGACAGTGTCAAGATGATTGGGGCAAAAGTTGCTTTTTCAGGCACTTGTGGCAAGGAGGAAAACTCTGGCATCCATCAGGAAAGCAGAAAGTCAAGTGGAGAGAAATCCTGGAGGGACCCGAGATGCAATTGGATAGGAAAACTCTCCATAACGCCAACTCCATGCTTGCGCTTGGAGGAGCTGTGCATTTTGCAGAAGATCTCCAAACTCTTACAAAAGCACTTGTGTGAGAGAGAGAAAAAAATCCTAAGGGTCTTGTGTTTTGTTCTGGAAATGGGCAAAGTGAGAAATCACATGGCAGGTTTCCCCCTGGATCCCATCAAACGCCTGTGTCCCTTTGCAGCTTCCCCAGGCGCTCTCCAACCTGCCCGGCTGCGCGAAGCCCACGGTTGAGCTTTAATTAACAGAAAGTGGCTCGTGTTCCACTCAGCGCAGCAATCTGCAGCTTCAATTGCTGATTGAGATGAGGGCCATTTCTCACCAGGTGGAGGAAATAAGGCTTGCGTTGGAACATAAAAGATTGCTTTAATTAAACCTGGTGTTTCTAAGCCTGTTGCTGGTTGCAGCCAAAGAAAGAAGGTGGCTGGAGTGCGGCAGTCAGTTCTCTGTACTCTGGGAAAGAAGGAAAAAAAGGCATTCCCATCACTTTGGAGCCTGGAAACACAGCAAGATAGAGCTGAGACACTGGGTTTCCTTGCTCCAGAAGGGCACTTTACCTCCCAGGGTAGAGATGCCACGTCAGTCATCAATGAAATGCAGCTACTTGTGGGGCACTGTGAAGGTGGAACAGCCCGTTCACGGCTCCCGGGGCTGCGTTCCCACATCCAGAGCCCATGGCCACATTGCCGTGGCCACATGAGACCTTGGCCCTGCCTTGCTTGTTGTCTTTTGTCTACGTGCCACAGTCCTACCTAGCAGCCACACATCACACTGTCCTTTCTCCCTACTGCTGGCCACTGGCCCAACTTTCAGGTTGTTTTAGCTAATTTAGGGCTGCAGCACAAGAACAAAACAGACAACAAGCCCTCAGTGCATAAAACCTATAGAGGAGATGGAAGAACATGTCCCATCAGCAGCTCTTGGCTGGATTTTCTAAATCTGCCTTGATTTTGAAATCCTCAAAAGGAAAAAAATAAATCCCTCGAGCTATTCCTAGCCAGGGCACAGCTTACACTGATGGCTGAGGTCCTTTTCCAGACTGGATCAACTGGTCCCTGACAAAAACAAGTAATTCAAGCACAAGCACATTTTTAAGTAGATATAGGCTCAGAGTTTTCCCACCATAACAAGGTGAAAATCAAAGCTCCCAAATACCATGGCCTGCCCAGGAGTCAAGCTGGATTTAACACGATCACCAGGGACCACCAGAGACAAATAAACTCAGACAGACAGAGAGACCCAGTGTGATAGCACCGACGTCCCAGATGGACCCCTGAAGTGAAATCAATGGACACACGTTTTTCTACAGCAGCAGGCCATTTCCCATCCATGCACATGAGCACAGCAAAAAAATAGTAGTCCTTCCCGTCATGGGAATCATTATGAGGATTTGTTCAGGTGTTGTGGCATCAAGTGCAGTGGTCCTCTTTTCTCCACCGTTTTTCTAATTGTAATGACCAAGATATCGGCGAAGGAGCTCATTCTCTAAAAACACCACACTGACCTTACCTCAGATGTGGGTTGGGTAATGTGACCAGTGCTCTGGGCTGCATCTGGGAAAAGAGGCCCTTTGGAGGGTCTCAGGGGCTGCCGCACTTCCCAGACTGTGACTACGAGCCAGAAGGAAGCCTGAGCCATGGTGGTGAAAGCGTGGGATATCTAGCAGTACAGCCAAGCCAAAATGAAAACTTCCCGGCTTGTTTTCTGCAACTGATTGATATTAAATCCTCACTTGCTTGCCTAAAATAAGCACAATCAAGTGAAGACACAAAAATATGCATGTATCCATAGACAAAGATAACGCTTATGTGCCACATATCTGGAGCTTCATACAGTGTGTTTGCCCAGAATGATGGTTCTGCAAAACCAAAACTATTTGCAGAACAGAGTCAGTTACAAAAAACTTCCCAGCTTAAATTTTTTTTGGGGGGCAAAAGTCACTAACAATAACTATAAAGTCAAACTGTCTGCCAAGGTATTTTCAAGCCAGAAAGCTGCAGATGAATCAAAATGGGCCTGTCTAAAAATTGGAGTAAGTTTAAACAAACAAACAAAAAAATGAGACTAGCATGGAACTACACAAAATGATCTAACCAAACTACACCAGTGGCCTTCCTTCTGCCTTGGAACTGTCAGTTTGCCAGAAAAAAAGAGATTTTGCATTCTTCAGTTTGAGGAAGGAAAGGTTCCTAAAATCTCAAATATTTCTAGGTAGGATAAGAGACGTTTTCCTTGCAAGACTTTCAGGAGCTCACATGGGTTAATGGGTGCTTCTGAAACTTCTCCTGCCAATGGGTGATCTAAAATAACTACACTGGATTGAACAGAGGATCAAGCGGTTTTTGTGGTGCGACAGTTAGCATTTGTCTGTTGTCTGGCTTCTGCCGGCAGCCATAGCCAGCTGATTTTCACTGCATATGCAAATCTTAATTAATCAGCAATTAGGAATGGCAGCTCATCAGACTGCAAAGTCTGGCACCAAAAGCAGCCGTCGACCCTGGCCATGTACTTTCCGAGCACCAGCGCTGGAGCGGTGTTATTAAAACCTTCACAACAGGGCTGTGCTGCTAAGCCACTGGCTTTGGAAACATCCAGCGCAGCTTGGAGGAGTGGAAAATTGACACTAATGTATTGGAGAGACTCTTTCATGCATGGCCCTGCATGGGAGGATAAGACGAACATGGGTGGGGGGGTTTCTTTCCCTTCTTGCAGGCTATGTCTGCATTAGCGGGCCTTGGACGAGCTGCCCTCCTGTGGGTCCCTATGGCCCTGGGCAGACACCCCAGCTTGCAAAGGGCTGCTCCCCACTGTGATCCTCACCAAGGGTCCCTGGCTCAGCTAATGCATAGCATGGTGTGCCCAACAGGACTCTTAAAAGCCAGGTGCTCTGAGGCCCGTCCCATTTCCCTCTGGGCCAGTCTGGCTGGAGGTTGGAGTGTTCACATGGAAAGCTTGTAAGGAAATACTTCAGCGGAGGGGAAGGTGGACGGACGGAGAGAGGGCTCAACAACTGCAGCAAGTAACAGGGCATTGCCTCGCCTGCTGGGGCTCCTGCCTCCGAGCCTCGCGTCAGACCCATGGGTCTCCAAGTCTTTATCCAAGAGCTCTTCAAGGCAGCCACTGGAACGTGTCGGGACACCATCCGTAGCTATGAACAGGGAGGGGCACATTTTCCACCACAGCCCCTTCACCCATAGGACTAAAAGCTCATCTGTGCTGGTGCAGTCACGTGTTGTCCAGATCCAGCTGCTTTGCAGCTGAGGATGTTTTCATGGCTCCCACCATTTCCAGTATCCCCACATACGTAGGAGGCACCAGAAAGGGGGAACAGACAGGACCTGCGTGGCCCTCCTGAGAAAGCCACATCCTCTAGAAGCCCCCTCTGAATGTTTCACTCTGGTTGCCACCTTGCAGCTCACGTCCCATGTCCTGTTGCTGCCATTAGCCAGTCTGAATGGATCAAACACTCCTTTCCCCTGCTGCCAGCAGAACCACGTTTTTAGTTTGATTTGGGAGTCTCTAGACATTACCCAGCAGAGAGGTAGTCCTCTAGTGAATCAAAGTCCCCTGAGCATTGCCTTATTCTCTCTTCTGGACCTCTGCAAGATGCCCACATATCCCCCAGAGCTCGTGGAGAACACATTGAGAAATGGCAATTGAAATATTCCCCACAAAACATCCAAGTGCTGTGCAGGTGTGAGACCACAGCTTTGTGCCTTTGAGCCGAATGGGCAGAATGGGTATGCTGTGCTCACTCATGTTTAAAGCTTCCACCATCTAAATGGGTCTAGGGGCCAGAATGAGAGCCAGCCAGGCTACAGAGACCCACACAGGAATGCTGCTGTGCTGCTGTGATTTTAATAACCTTAAACAGGAGGCAGGTTATCTCCACAGATAAAAACAGGAACCCAAACATGAAAAATGCAGACATTATGTAACTAGACACATTTTCATCACCTCCAGGAAGCTTTGAATGGAAGTAAATGCACACAGGACAAATTTCAGTCTGCTCCAATTTCCTTTGGGGGCCATAGCTAGGTGGATGGAAAGAAAAAGATTTACCTCTTTCAAACGAGGCCCAAACCTCTATACATATCCCAAGACGCTGCATCGTGCAGCACGCTAACTGGACTGGTCCATGCATTTCATCTCATCTCATTAAAGCTTTAATCACGCTAATGACAGTTCTAACATTTCTGGATAGCTCTGGCAGTGGCTGAGATTTTGTTGCAAAAGGAAAGATGCCAGAAGTTAGACTTCGCTCCCAGGCATCCTGGCATCCCCTCTGCTCTGCACCAGCATGCTGGAAACATCGCCAGCGTTGGCAGAGACCTAACACCCAGCAGTGGAAAAAAGAAAGACCCTGGTGGGAATCCTCACCCTTCAGCTCCCTCCTGCTGGCTCTCTGCCATGTTTTCTGCACCAGTTTTGGGTCTGTTGAGCATCTTGAGCAGGACATCACTAAAGGCTCCTTTGGCGGGTTCATGCTTTTCACAAGACATTACCCCAAATAAGGGCGTTAATGGGTTTATCACTACTGCCGTGAGCACCTGGTAGCTGTGACCGGCCCTTTCCGCAGCCGTGCTCAGAGCAGCTCTGCAGGACAGGGTGGCTAAAGTGCCACCCTACACCTCCACGTTACTGTCACCTCCACCCTCAGAGCTGGAGTTCTGGGCAAATAAGTCCGGCCAAAGCCTTAGAACTGCCAGCTCCCTCTCTCCCCGCTAGCACTTTCTTCTTTGAGCTCTTCCTCTAGGTTTTATTTAAGGAGGCAACAAAACCAGCAGCAGCCCCTTTTTCCTTGAACATTAGAACTGCCCCAGTTCCAGAGACTTTCATAAGTTTTTCAAGGGTGAAAAACCCCTTGGCCTAGGAGGGAAGATTGCAAGAATAAAGACAACTTAATCCAGAAATCCAGAGCAGGGGGAAGCAAAGAGGGGATGAGAGCAGCCTCCAGACACATGAAAGGGAGCTGCAAAAAGGACGGGAATAGACAGATCTTGTCTCCACCGGGCACAGGACAAAAACAAGCCCAGGCACTCAGCGGGGAAGATTTAGGTAAGGTATTAGGGGAAGTTCTCCAGCAATGCAAAGAGCATAGCCCAGTAATCAATGCTGGGGAATAGGTGGAAGTTATAGTCAGACGTTTTAAAGGGTAGGTTAGACCCAAACCTGGCCTGGCTGAGGCTCTGCAGGGAGCAGGGAAGAAATCCCCATGGGATTGCGCAGCTTGAGACCATCACCTGTGCCACTGCTCCCGGGGTTTGGAGTGGATCGGGAGGCAGGTTGCTTAAAAGTTGGTGAAATAATCAAGCCCAGGGAGTCAAATGGATTAACCACCATTAATTGGTAGTACCAAGTCTCCAAGCACCAGCCCCCAAGCACTTGCTGTCGCTGGCATGAGGCTCAGCCCAAAGGATGAAGATAAATGACTCTTCCTGTTAAAAGTGAGCAGCTTCCCACACTCCTGCATCTTCCTTGACAAGCACTGAGCAAACTATTGCAGCCACACGGCAACACACACCTCAGTGCCAGCCATGACCTTGGCACTGCTCCCCATGAGAACCACCACCCCTCTCAATACCCCAACCCTTCAGCCTAGCACAGACCCCAAACCCCACCACAGTCACTGCTTCCTCTGCCCCAGTTAAGCCGATGTGAGCAGACCCCCTAAGCGACAAGCATGCTAGCAATGGAAAAGCCTCTAGCAGTCCTGTGGGATGCTCCCTGCTTTGGAACTGCCCCCTTTTGCTCAGGCTCCTGCTGACTCGCTGCATAACTTTGGGCAACTTTCTTAATCTCCCCTTTGCCACCATTCCTGTGCATGCAAAATCAGAGCAAAGATTTGCTCTCTGTCTCAGAGAGCAGGGCTGGGAGATGCTGGATGGTGCCTGGTATAGCATAGGAGGGAGGAAAGAGCCAGGTGCAGCTTTCTGATCCAACAGGGGTTTGGAAATGGATGAAAGCCCAAATCTTGCAGGTGTTACACCTCTGTCTGCCTGTTTCAGTGCTGCCCCCTTCTCTCTGAGCACTACAGCATGTGCAGTCTCAAAATTATAGGACAGTGGTTAGTGCGATTGGAAGCTGTAACGACACAAGACGGAATGCTGTAAATCAGATACCTTTGAAATATGCTAAACACCTCCTCAGATGCCAAGCACCCTGCATCAGGAAAAGCTTGCAAGAATGTGACCTTACACGTTGAAGCAGCAACTGCGACTGTGTGCACCTCATCACCGCAGCCTAATAGCCCAGGCACCTAGTTCACAGTCAGTTACCCACATGTACACCTGAATAACCAGCCAGACCTTGTGTCAGCCAGCAGCCTCAAATATGTGCTTCATTGCCTGGTGTTCATCTCTTTTGGAACTGCTTGTATGATTTTATTTGCCTTTTCATTTATGGCACTACACAGATGCCTGGACAGCATCATGTTCACTCTGTTGCATTACTCGCCAGGCCTTTCCTTGTCCAGTGGCTGCATAACTTCTGCTTTAAGATAATTTAGTCCCTTGCATTTTCTCTGCTTTACAGAGAAAGAATTAAGCATGAATTATATTAACCTAAAATAATTTGGTGACCAAAGCAGGACTAGGAGTCCTGTTCACAGCCATTTTCTCTTCTTCTGCAAGTGTCTCCCCACCATATTGGGGAAGCCCCCTACTCAGCTATCTCCAGAGACCTTATTATGCTTCTTGGCCAACATGGCTTTGCTGACATCCCTGGCAGGTCCTTCTGCCCTGGGTGCTCCCCAGCTTTGAGCAGAGCATCACCCAAGGGTGATGGGGCTGCACTCACCACCCACCAGCTGGACCTGCCCTTGGAGCCGTTCATCCTTGGATGCTTTGCTGGTCTCTGGGAGTGTAGAAGGGGTTAATCATGGGTGCAGGGAAGTGCTGCCCCTCTTGTCTCTCTAAGGATGCCTTGCTTATCCCCCTCCACTCTGCAGAGGTGCTGTTAGGTGAGGAATTAATTATAAATGTGAATAGGAAAAATAATCGTTGTTTTATTTAATAAAAATAAAAAATAAAGAGAGAAGGAGAGGAGAATTTGCCAGAGCCATACATTAAAAACAAATTATGCTCAGCAGGCAGGTGAGCCAAGGCCTGCCGGGCAATTGGGAAGGCAGCGTGCAGACGGTAATTGAAAAACAAAAAAAAAGCAAAAATAAAGTAAGATGTGAGCAAATAGCTCACACAGCAGCAAATGTCCCAGCACACATGGGTGATAACAGCCCTAAAGAATTGACCATAGCCAGTGGTGGGGAGGAGAGTGACCCCACACATCCCCAGGGGACACATGGGGACGTGCCCGCCGCTGGGTGAGCATCCTTGCCATGCTCCTCGACTCCTGGCTGTGATGAACCTCAGTCGCTCCCAGGGTTTGCCATGTCCATGAATTAGTGCCGGAGGCTCCCTTTATAGCTGGATTTTTTTATTTTTTATTTTTTTTCCCCGAGAGTGTGAGTGTTTGACGCCTGCTGTGGGAGTGACGCCGTTGTTCCTCTGGAGTCCCCTACTTCCCTTCCTAACTCGGCACCTCCTGCTCATCCCTCTGCTCCTCTGCACGTCCGTGTTAGGTCCAACCCAGGAGGGATACATCTCCGGGCTGCTTAGGGACATAAGGAGCTCTTCTGTCTCTTCCTTTTTCCCTCGCAATCCCCAGGCAGCCCTGAGGAGTAGGGAGGGAAATGGGGTGGTCCAGGGCAGCATGTGCATGTCCAGGTCCCTGCAGTCCCTTTGCATCCAGCAGCGAAGTGATCCAGCCAAGATCACTACTCTCGTGTGGCAGATACGGTACGTATCCTCCTTGCCCTGGGAGCGAGCAGCTAGCCAGATGAGCCGTGGTCTGCCCTGGCTACACAGGGAAGAGCAATAACTTGCCCCCATCACCCAGAGGGGAGCCCGTGCTAAGAGCAGTCCCAGTCCCAGCATAACCATGGCCACCTGCAAGCCATGCGGAGTGCTAAAAACAAGACAAACTAAGCGCAGCTGGCACAAAATCCATGCAGTACATTGAACTGTAATGATTCTGACAATAAAGCAACCCAATAAATATTATGAAATGAAAACAGCCCTCCGGGAGCGTTTGCTATCGATTGCTGGGAGCTGGCATTTGTGCAGCAGATTACGTGCGAGACAGGTTCGCTCTGGCTTTTCTTCTTTCCCTTTTAAATGCGGAATGAAAAGAGCTCTCTCGCATGCATGTTGGGGGAGACCTCCTCCCCCTTGTGCTAGGGCACTGTCGGAAAGGGAAGAAAAGAAGCAAGGGACGGGGGAGGGCTGAGCAGTGTGTGGAGAAGAGATACAGGCACGTGGCGATGTGACCTGCCACGGTGCAAGCGGTGACAGCTCTGCCCGTGTCCCTCTGGCCTGGCCTACAGGGCTGGGGCTCCCCCCAGGCCAAGGCACCTCCATCCCAAGGGCTGATGCAGACTCTGGGGCTCTCGCTCCACCATGGGACAAGGGAGAGATGACTTGATGCCACATGGGGACCACCAACGCTGGCTCCACGGCTACTCTGTGTCCCCTGCCCTAGCGCCCTGGCTGATCCCAGTCACTCGCCTGAGCATCCTGCATGGCCAAGCCACACACTGAGCTCCCATGCACATAACCCCTGCTCTGGGTGAGCTGGTCTTCTTGCTTTCTCTGGCTTCTACCTGCTTCTTCTTGGTTGCCTTCCTTCATCTGCCTGATTAACCCCATTTCCAGTAAGACTCTCTCTTCTGCCAGAACTTCTTTCCTATGGGGGTGACAGAGCCCTGGCACAGGCTGCCCAGAGAGGCTGTGCAGGCTCCTTCTCTGGAGATCTTCCAAACCCGCCTG
>JAYECN010082445.1:12597-28026 GCA_035222435.1 Microcambeva ribeirae | reverse complement strand
TTCTTTCCTGTGAGGGTGACAGAGCCCTGGAACAGGCTGCCCAGAGAGGTTGTGGAGTCTCCTTCTCTGGAGATCTTGAAAACCCACCTGGATGAGACCCTCTGCCACATGCTGTAGGCATCCCTACTTGAGCAGAGGGGTTGGATTAGATGATCTGTAGAGGTCCGTTCCAACCTCAACCATTCTGTGATTCTGTGATTCTGTGACTATTCCTGGAGAGTGGCAGCTGTTTTTCAGAGGAGTTCTCCTAGCAGTGCAACTCCTGCTGATACTATGTTGAGAAAGCTAAACATTTTTGTTTGTTGAGTAGACTCAGTTGTCTATTGTACTCTGAGGAAAGCTTGGTCCCAACACACACATTTAGATCATATTGATATTGCTTTTTTTCTTTCTATTTGCAATAAAGCCATTTTGGAAAGCTTATTGCTGATCACTATTTTGTAAAAAGAAAAAAAGAATATTTACATTTTTGATTTGGTTTAATCTTAGAATCATTCCATTACTTTATATGATCCAGCTTAGTCCTGTTCCTCATATGAATGGAAGACCTTTCTCTATAAAAAGCAAATGAGACAAGAACATTTTGAAAGGTAGAATGAAATAAGATTGTCATGTTACTTAGTAGGTGTTTTAACATTTGAGCCTGTATTATTAGCATATCAAAATGCATCAAAATGCAGATGCATAAAAGCATCTTGAAAACAGAAACTGCAAAGCAGTCACAAGAAGTTACCTTCATAAACTCTGATATGAGACTATGATAGGCAGATGTACTGCATAATGTCAGTCTTGAAAACACACACACACACACAGAGAAAAAAAAATCATATATGGAAACATATGAGATTGCAGCTCAGAGTATCTTCAATTTCTTGTTACTGAAATTCTTTTTGCATGAAGTTCTCCCCTGAGTTTTAGTCCTACTTTAGTTTACTGTCCTCCTTTTTTTTTCTTTTTCCTCTCTCTCTTGTTTTTTTCCTTTTTATTATTTATTTATTTATTTATTTATTTTCACTTGCCTTTTTAGCTCAATTGGAAACTATTCCTCCTTCCCATCAGGGAATAACTGTCCTTTTCTGGGTAGTGCTTGGAAATGCAGTTCTTTTTACAAATATAAAGGCAACATTAAGCTGTACATTAAAAAAAAGATATATGCAGCTGACTCTAATTTTCTATCATTGAAACAGAATCAAGGAAGTGGGACAAAGAACTCTATGTATACAAATAACAAAATTTTACTTTCACATAGACATGCAGTCCCATGAACCAGCTGGTATAAACTGACACTGCCTTTAATAGAGCTATACCAGGTGAGAGCAGATGAGCATCTGGCAGATATTTAGAAGATAAATTATAAATCCTCTTCTGTTTGATAGAAATCTGAGTTTGCAATAAAGGGAGAGTTGGAGTATCAGTCTGCAAAATATTAGTTAACAGATTAAAACTAGTCAGAAAGGCACTAGTGTTTACATTCATATCTGGATTTTAACAAGCCTGTGTTTTTGCAGAACTATGAGCAATTATATGCCTGACTGGGTGAAATGGAAAGAAATAAATCAATAACTTATTATAAGAATTTACTCATCTTTTGAGTGTGCAAATGATCAGTAAGCACTGCGCCAGAGAGTGAGTTCAACTGAACTCATTAATCTCTTATTTATACCTTAGCTTTTTACGATAGACCGATAACATGATTGACAATACTTAAGATTCTTATAGTCCTTCAGTTGCCTCAGCCTTAGGAACAGA
The DNA here is from genome assembly GCA_035222435.1 of Microcambeva ribeirae. Lineage (NCBI taxonomy): Eukaryota > Metazoa > Chordata > Actinopteri > Siluriformes > Trichomycteridae > Microcambeva > Microcambeva ribeirae. Next base: position 26,277 of record JAYECN010082445.1, on the reverse strand, counting down.
TTGTCCTTTTTTTGTTATAAAGTCAGGGACTATTATCCATCCATTTGCTCAGAGATGCACTTTTCTCCTATTCTCCCACTTGTAGTCTTTCGAACTCCATTCTTCACTTTTTCTTCATTAGATTTAAAAGTCTTTTAATTGACAAAAAGAATAATTGATATTCTTTTAATTGACAAGAAAAATGGTGAGAATTTGAGTTTAAGTCACTGTCGATGTATAATTCCCATTTTTGTTTTGTGAATGCCCTGTTGTGTTTTACACTTCATTTTGAAGGTAGCATTAAGTGCATCTTAGAGCATTCATTTTAAAGCAGGAGGTTGACACTTAGTGAAGAGACTATAGCTGGGAAGCTTTGATAGAGCAATCAAGGGCCATCAACACTTAATCGCTCTACACCAGTGGATCAATGGGCTTGCTAGCAGCAGGGCCATTGACCTGGAACAGCTCTCTGCCCAGAAGCTGAAAAGGTGCCTGTTCATGTCAGAACTGGAAATTTTGTAGCATAAGCGCAGCGAGTTGAAAGGAGTCAGAGTTTGTTTTAAGAAGAGAAAGGTCTCTGTACAAACAGGGTTGTTTCTCCTTTAGTAGCCAGGTGGGCAGTTCAACGAGGCGGAAGGGTTGTTTGCCAAAATCCTGAATCCACAGTTCAACTAAAGGAACAAAGATAGCAAATGCTTCCTGAGGGAGGTACAGTTTTGCATATACTTATAGATATATATTTATATATGTATAACATAAAAGTGTGCATGCATTTTTAAAGAAATAGCTTGACTAAGCCAGTGCTTCTTTCCTTTGCTCTGCAGGTCCTTGAAGGCTGCCATCCTGAATCCAGGCTTTATACTGTTGAGCTGAAATTAAGGGATTTGTTTATTTATTTGTTTTGGGGTTTTATTTATTTATTTATTTTTGTAGGCACCTGACACCAAATGAGACCTCAGGGAGAATGATACACAGTCTTTACAGTCTTGGCAGACACATCATATGATTTAATTACCATGAAAAGGATATTATAAGATATTTCATAGAATCATAGAATCGTTAAGGTTGGAAAAGACCTTCAAGATCATCGAGTCCAAACATATCCTTATACTGAAGTAGAAGACCCACTATTCTTCCCAAGTGTTTAGGAAAGGATACAGAACTACTGTCTCAGGTAACCTTCTAATACAATTTATAATTCCTGTCATGCTTGCTAGGTGCTATCATTTGTGATTTAAAAGTATTCTTAATTTTAACACACAATCATACTGTAAATACTGAAGAGGTCTGGAGCCAGCCACTGAATTTGTTTTTTTTTTTTTTTTTTTTTGCAGAAATAGCTGAATTTGACAGTGCACATTTCTGGTCAGCAGAACTGCTGATTAGGAAGCAACAAAGTCCAATGCAAGATGAGGTCCTCCATGTTAGAAACTCACTGACATTTCCATATAGTCATTACATTTCTGAAGAAGGAAGTTAGGCTGGGGAATCTCTTTCTAGAAGTTTTTTTTTTTTTTTTTTTCTTGGAAGGCCTCCTGTTCATTTGAGTGACATAGGAAGGATACAGGACTACCAGGGACTACAGGGATCTGGGCATTCCCACAGGTTAGTCTCTGTATGACCATTATGTGGTCATATCCAGCTGTGGACCACGTCCAGCAGCGTGGTGCACATCATCAGCTTGCTGAGGACAGGCTTTGTGGCGAGAATATCAAACATGGTTGGTAATGAGATGTTCTCTTGCTTTTTCTGGTTCAGGCACTTCATTGCAGTGTTCTACAGTTATCCGGGACTAGTGGAGGCTTCCAGCGGTCATAGGTTGTTTCTGGTCCCATATGTCCAGGGTAGCTGTCCTGGAATGAGTTATCACGCAGCCTTTTCCAATTTTTTTTTTTTTTTCCTGCCCAGTTTGCCCACTGATTTTCTTGGAACCTATCATCAGTCATTAATTAGGCTTTGAGGACTTGTGGGATCCAGTGATCCAACCCAGACCTGACCTACTATGTCAGAAATACAATCATCTCAGACAAATCTCGTATTGATAGGATTTTGTTTACCTGGAAAACAAAGTATAGAAAGTTGTATATGGACACATGCATATCTTCTGGCTAGCAAAATCCAGTAGTGCAACAGTTGCTTAGGTAACTGAATGTTCTATTTAAGAGCTAAAGAAATAAATAGTAAATGGACTTTTAGGATTAAATTCGCTACTTTGTGCAAAATAGCTGAGAAATTGCATGCATGTAAGGATGTAATGGGTGAGCATTTAAAAGGTGTGGCAGATTCTGAAGCAGAACAATAGGCTTGAAAAAAAAGGTGGATAATGGAATGTGGTCATTAGAATGGGAATATTTCAGGGAACAGTTATATTTTTTGATAGTGGTACTCCATAAAGAAGTACTGAGATGGAATTTTTTTTTTATTTATTTTTTTTTTTAAAAGAAGCATTTATATAATACGGACTAACCTTATAGCTCGTGGGCACTGATATCACATCAACAAATCACAAGCTTTTTATTTAATTGAGTGTGATTTAGGGAAAAGCATTTAGAACACACACTGTTCCATCACATCAAATCAATTTAAATTAACAGACCAAGATTTCAGCTGTACACCGATGCTAACCAAGGACAAGATGCTAGAAGGTACTAAGCACCTCTTGTAAGCTTTAAAGGACTTTTATTTCCATTTACTACAAGAAGAACTGAGAGTCATGATCCACATCTTTCACAAAGCTTGGGGTCATTGAAGGATTTTTCAGGTCACATGCAATTACTCTTACTGTTTTGTTCTGGTTTGCCACAGCTATAAGTAAATGCTTAACATTAGGTGCCATTCGGAATAAGCAGTGCTAAGTATGCAGCAAAATATTCTTGAATGAATGGTGATTTTTGGTGTTTTGGTCATTTGTAATATGTTAAAAAAAAAAAAAAAAAAGCCTTTATTTTTGCTTCAGGATTGAGATGATTAAAAATAGCTCCAGCAGAAGCAGTTATTAACAAGATCCTTTTTCATTCTGTAATGCTACTTGAATAATTAAACAATAACAACAACAAGAAAATCCCCAAATGACAAGTTAATCTCATTTTCTTTTTTTTTCTTTTTTTCTTTTTTTTTCCTCCAACTAAAATCCAGAGGGACAAGCAGTTTGTTGGGTCAGCTTTAACAAATGGATGTGCAGTCTCTGTTACCAGGGCTACAAATTATGGCCATCTTCTCTCAAAATCATAGAAACAAGACTACAACAAACATAAATTGCCTATAATTTTCTTATTCCAATAATTCAAATTCACATTTCTATTGCTGGGAATGAGTAAAGGAAAAAATGATTCATATTGAAGTGAGAAGCTGTTAAGGTCTAAGATTACTAAGGCTTTGAATGAAAGGTGCTTTTTACTATAAATGGAAAGCTAAAATAAAATCTCTGGTTAGATTAGAAGACATAGTTAAGATCTTTGCACATATATAGCAGGAAATGTCTATCATCTTTTGAAACTTAACAGTGTCCTCAAACTTTCTAGATTATTATTATATTAGAAAGCAATAATATTTGAAATGAGGCCAAAGTAATAATCTCAAAAACAAAAAATTTTTTTTTCTTCACTTTTTCCACTGACTTCCTCATAGAGAACTGGAAATGACCTCAAACATGAGGCAAGCTGTTCACAACTGAGTCTCCTTTGAGGATCTCTGTTCATTCCATGTGCTCTGTAAGTTGTCTGTATTTATACTGGAGGACCTGAAGGAGAAAGAAAAGCTGTATAAAAGGCATCCATAATTCCAGCAGCAGGGTTACAACATGTTGCACCTGACTGCCTGATGCATCTCCACCCAATGCTTGTAAGAATCTGTGAGCCCACACTTGGCTCTCTAAAAACAGGAGTCTGGCTCTTTTCAAGAGCTTTACACTATAAGATACTGGTTGCATTGCATTCCTTTAGTGCCTTCGAGTATGAATCACAGATGTAAAGGTTATTCTACTTTCTAATTATACAATGAAAGCCTAGGACTCCAGCAGTATCCTTTTTAAATAGCTTGAATGAAAGGTGTTTGGTACCAGGAGATGTCTGTTCTTTTCAGATCCCATCAAGAAAGGCAAAAACACTTTCCAGACAGATAACTGTTTATTGATATCCCAGAAAAGATTACAAGAATTTATAAAGTCTTATGTTTCTTCTGATGATGGAAACCGTGAAGTGATGCAACATGGGACATACCTCTTAAGTGCAGAACTCCACAGCAAGCTGTGCAGATGCCATCCATGATGCGGCTCACTAGCTCACTAGCTCTGTGTTTGCTTACACTCTTCTAGGGTCCTGCTTTCAATATGGATGCATCACTGGTAGCAGTCATAGCAGTCATGTCTGGAATGTGGACTTAGCTTTGAAGGGTCCCTTGAGCAATGGGCCTGTGTATTCTTATCTCACTAATAAACCTAAAGTTTCTGAATAGGTGCGTATGACAAAGTGCACTACACATATTCTTATGATTAAATGCACTTTGATTACATATACATTAATAAACTACATATTGATTAGATATACATTCATTAAGTAGTAGTTGCATGTATGATATGGAGGCATACACCTGGCTTAGCTATTTTGTGGATCACTAGTTCCTAGTACAGTATTCTGGGCTGACCACTACAAAAGGACTGTAGAGGCTAAGATCTGTCTGACCAAATATAATTTATCTACATCTGAAGGACCAGTGGACTACAGGCCTTTATCTATGCAATATGTAAACTGCATGTGGTCGGATGAAGTCTTGAAACGTAAGTCTAACTACTCTGGTCAGTATTAAAATCTTACTGCAACCTTAATATAATCAATACAATTCTTCATTTTCCTCATTAATAACAATATAAATATAATAACGAATAAATAACACTATCAATTAAACAATAACTGTGAAAACTTAAAGACTATATGGGATTAATAAATAAAAGGAAGAGACATTTCAGCAGCTGTGGTAATTTTGCCTGTTTATCATATATCCCTTCCACATGCTCACAGCAAGTAAGAATGAAAGAATATTTGTGCATGTATGTCCTCAGCCTGATTTGGAATTTATTAAACATATTAATACATTAAAAACAAACAAACAAACAAAAACTCCTAACTGATTTTCCAGTAAGCCAAAGTATATAGATATAGTAAATACAGATTTCATTTCACAAATAAGCTCTCAGCATGCTTTCTTTGCCAGACAAGGGTTTTTAATTACAGATTTTTTTTATCATAAGTAAATTAAAAGGTGTCATGAGCTCAATCTTTCCAACTCTTTAATACTGATGAAAACAAATGCAATAAGCTATAGTGTAAGAATTCTCTTTTGCAAGGTGAAATCCTGCTTCCACATAATCAATGAAAAGCTTTGTCATTGATTTCCATGAAGCCTGGATTTTTCCTAACATCATTTGCTAAGTACCTTTGCTAACAGTCTTTAACATAACAGTGGGGGTGAGTACTGTCATCAATAGAGTAAGCAAATTTTCATTCACAGCTGAATGAGATGGTAGTCTGAAGTATGGTTAGGGAAATACATGGCCCAGACAGAGAGGCTTTACATGCACCCATTGAATGCACTGAGATACAATGAAATATGTTAAGATTTTCATTTTTCCCTGCTGATGATCACTATTCAGTCATGCTTTCTGTGTGCTTTTAAAACCGCAAGCAGGAACGATCATGAGTTATTGCCACACTGTGACAGGCATGCTCCCAATTAAATTTTGTCTCTCATAAACAGCTTTTGAATGCTGCCTATGTTGTATGGGCCTCAGCTTTTGTAAAGCTCAGCTTCTCTGTTCATGTGTATTTTTTTGTATCATGCACTATAAAGCATAATCTTTAACAGCCTTACCCATGGCTTTGCATTATTCCCTTGTAGCCCTGGGATTTACAAGGTCAAGCCCTTAAAATTTGTTGTTTTCTTAGTCTGCATCATGTACTCTTAGAGAATGAAAGGAAGCAGAATTCGGTCCAGATTCAATTGTGTATATCCTATAATTCAAATTACTACAGCTACACTCTGTTTTGTTTAAGGCAGCTTAGGTTCTCCTCTTCAGGAAATAAACGGTTTTCTATAATAGGATAAGGGAGAAGACATTGTTAATTACTCATTTTCATTTTCAATAAACTTTGGTTCAGCCAGGGCAAGGCCAACTCTTGTTTAGAAAAGAAATAGCTATTTATTTTTAGCTTCAATTACCATGGTATAGACACCTTTTATAAGTCCTGTTTCAAGCAGGAACAAACGTTTTAAACTGTCTTACAGAGAGGTGGAAAAGTGAATTACAGAGATGTGGAAAAGTGAGTTACAGTTGAAATTTCATATATTTCGCCAAAGTCAAATGCCTTCAGGATCAACATTTATTTATAGTTTGGATATCCTCTCTCTCTATATATTTTTTTAATTAGATCTCTTTAGTCTATAATCTTGAAATAGAAGGCTTTGGGTATTCTTTGTTAAAGAGAAAGCGCTTTATCTACCCACATCACTGAGGACATCTGGTGCTGACAGGTTACAATTCCTAATTTCCTAGATGTACACATATGAATCAGTGAGTATGAGTCCTTTTTCTTGGATTGTGTTTCACAACTACATTATGCTGATTGAATTGATATGGAGGGACAGATGGAATGTGGGGAATGCCCTGAAGTCTTGTTCCCTATTGCTAGATGGAGCTGATTGAGGCTCCTTTGATCTCTCCAAGACTCCCCTGATGGCAGGTACAGAATGAAAAAAGGGGACCTAGGGACTGATGACTTAGTCAAATCTGGACTCCTCTGGGTAGGGGCAATGAGGTGTTGCTTCAGGTTTTAAAATTGGTTCCAAATCCTACAGATAAGTCAGAACTATTATGACTGCCTCAAAAAACTGGTAAACTCAATATTCATTGCCATATTAATACTTATTTTTAAAAAATATTAGACATTTACAAATTCTATGGTAGCTTTTCTCATTAGTCAACCGCAATGATGCACAATTTGCATGTTGGTGATGACAGGTCCTCAGATTTGTTAATTTGGCAAACCATTGTCCCAGCATAAAACTTACTTTGTGTTTGGATGAGCACGACAGACTTCTTTAGTATGTTTGGGTTGTATTACACATGAGCCAAAGTCAAGATTCTACAAGGTAAAACCAGTATGCTATGAATGAAGGACAAATCAGTGTGATGAGAGTAACTGTTTCACAGTCTAGATATTAAGGTCCGTGGACTGCATTTGCAGTGAAGTAATGGTTAAAGCTTGCACAGCTGATGGATATACAGATATTTTCTTGATTATTTCTTTCATACAAAACAGAAAACCAATACCTACATTATGATTTCATGTGTTTAATATTACATTGTCCTTTTACTATTTGTACACTTCATTTTCCAGACAAAAGTTGAACGTGAATATAAAGCCTTGTGTATAGATACCACAAAATATGTATACTTGCAGGCAAAATATTAACCTTTCAGAGTAAAATAGCAGTATTTAAGATAAAGTAGCACATTCCAACCACAGTGATATTTTCCCAGTGATTCAAAACGTCTTTATTAACACTAAGCATAGAACTACGATTTCTTTAGTCTAAGCAGTTGTCTTTAAAATAATTATCCTGAAACATGATAGAAGCTATTAGTACTTAAGTATTTTAAAAGGTTAACAAAAGGAACATCCAAGGCAACACAGAGCTCTAGCGACTGCAGTGTACATGAGATTGTTTTTGTCTTTCAGTAGAGGTTTGGGATAGGTATTTATAAGCTATTTTTCCATCCTTTTTTTTTTTTTTTTTTTTTAAGGAAAAAAAATCTGAACTTACTTTGTAAGATAAAAGTCTGATAAATATATATTTTTAAATTTCAAATGAGCTAATAACTTCTGTTAAAGTTCCAATCAAATTTCTAATTTACTGAATTTATTGAGTAATAGAAATTATCAGCTTTACAGTATTTTAGCAGGTTTTAAACAATTTTAGAAACCAAACAGTATAGAAGTTTGAGTAACACTTTTAAGAATAACATTCTGAACTCAGTAAGTACCAGTTAATATTGTTAATGAGAGCCTTAAAATAGAGACTTTCCCCAAGCCTCTTTGCAGAGTATCTTGGAAAAAATGCAATCTGTTTGGAGGTTACAAAGCTTTGACTCTGTCAATAAGAAGGACATTTTAATCTCTTTGGAGTTATCTGATGATGAAAAAGTACAAAAGGAAGACAAAAAGCTTAATGGTGAAACTGATAAGGCAAAATTCCAAAATGTTCATGAAAATAGTGCTCTAACCAATCAGCAAGTGAAACATCAGTCAATTAACACCAAAAGAATTTTTAATGAGGGGGATGATGTAAACGAAATATTTGATAGCTCTGTCTACACAATCATATTTATCCTTTTGCTAGAGCTATAATTCAAAGTACATACTCTTTCATGTTTTTTCCTGTTCCGTAAAGATGGTATCTTATCCTGATAGTTAATTCTCAGTGACAATATCAGGAGGGATTTTTGGTTAATAACAATCTAAATTAATGGTAATTAATTGTTACATACAGCAAGAACCATACACAAAATATATGTAAATAACCAACATCTGATGTGCCTTCCTGTGAAAAATTCATTGGAAAAGTTTATCACATAATCATACCGCAAACCCAAACGTTAGAGATTACATATATTTCTTATGAGAAAATGCCTCTAGAAGTTACTTATTAGTAAACAAAAAATTCACACATTGTATTAAATCCATAGTTAATGCATATTTAACAAGATAAATGAAAATATAGCAAATACACATTTTCTCTGTAAAACATATTGATATATGCTATAGAGGATCTTTATAAAAAACGCTTTCTCCAAAGCTTGTGATGCCCTACATGATGTGTCTTTGCCAGTGAATGGCTGCTTTTGAGAGCTGATCAACAACTGACATGGAAAAATCTGCTAGAGTCATCTTATTTTTAACCATTCTACTCTTCCTCACAGGCGAGGTGTACAAGCACTGACTGACCACTTTCATAATCCGTGGTTTCCAGCTGTCTACTTGCTACCCGAGGGGAATATCCAGAATATTTTGTACTTATGAAGGTGAAACAAAGAAAGACATAGGTTCAGGTTTGTATGCAATTTTTAAATTCTGTAAAAAAGTGTTCAAGAGCTTGAAAAATAATATTTGGAATGCAAATAAATAAACAACATTTCACAAAGCATGCTGCCTTGCTTACTGCAGCTGCCATTTCAGGCTTGTGGCAGGCCTTTGCAGAAGTGAAGAAGCTTTTGCAGACAGGGACAAGGACTTCTCCTCTGTGAAAGAGGTCTATTATCCATCAGTGTAAAGAGAAGAGTGCTGGAGTGAGATATTCTGTTAGCCTGCTCTGCTTAGCAGGTGTGCAGCTGCTCGCTGTGCCAGCTGCAGCTTAGTGGTGGCCTTCAGAGTCAAGCCCAGGCAAAGCTACGGTACAGCACAGTGGCAATAAGATCTTTTGTGACAGAAACACTGTTTTTCAGATAATCATACCATGAAGTTTATGGTATAGAAATATTTGGTATATTTTCCTTCCTGTACAAAGATCACATACATACATGCACACAAAGTCGCTGGAAAGAGGGATCTAACAGGAAATTGTGAACAGTCTTAAAATATTAGGAAAATAATTCTGGTTAATTTGTAGCAAAAGACAGAATATAGCACTAGCTGTCAGACAGGTAGAAGTTGCAATATGGAAGTTTTTGCAGTGACAAAAGTGCAGCTGAAGAAGTGAAATTGTAAATGATGTAAAATCACATTTGCAAGAACAGGAAAGTGAATCTTCTTAATGGCTTATTGCTATATATGTTGTTCCATCAGTCACTTGGCATTATTTTCTATGTCAAGGTGTTAGTGTCAAAATTTGCCTTTTACTCACGTATCCTTTCAGTAGGTAAGAAAGCTGATTAACTTATTTAGGAGGTAATTACCTGGACAAGAATTAAGAGCCTGACTGTCCCTGGATCTCCTGTATATAATCAAGAGGATAGGAAAAAAAAAAAAAGAAAAAGAACATTCACTGTACTTTTGTTGCAATGAGCAGTAATCAGTAACACAGTTCAGAGTAAGACTCACATGCCCCCATGTGCAAATACCTTATCAAATTTTATTATCGTCAACAAAAATGGCTCCCCACATTTGATTTACCTGGAAATAAAGGAATAAATCACATGTGATGTTGTTCTAATTTGCATAGACATGCTCTGAGTCATTGGCTTATTTAAGGCAAAATTCTTCCGCATGCAGTGTGCAACCCAAACATACATATGCAATTTCCATGACTATGTCCTTCAGTAACAGATTTTTGTAGTTGTAAGAGACATCCAAGGATGCACTTGAGAGCAGGCACAGGAGGAGACACAAAAGGGAATATGTGAGTGAAGAGCCGTGTTTGGAGAAATGAAATGGAGGAGATGAGCAGAAGGGTCACGGCTGGGGAAACAGCCCCATGTTAGGGCAGGGACATCCCTGAAGGGACTGTGGCATTTGGGGAACCTGTGCCAGATCAGAGCAAGGGCATAAGAAGACAGGAGCAATGGAAGGAAAGAGTAAGATGCTAGAAATGTCTGAGAGAAACCACTCATCACTGAGCCCAACATGCTTTACAGTCCTTTGCCTCTCAGAAGGGATGGGTAAAACCCGTGGTGAAATCAAAAGGAGTGGAAACTAGGAAGGGAGGAGGAGAGGAGTTAGACTGAAGTTAAGCCTGGAGAAAGAGGAGAAAATATGTTTCCCTAAGTGCTTAATTGTGTGTGTGTGTCTTCTCTGTTTCTCAGTACCCCACTCTGTAATTAATCTTTATGTTAATTGGCATTAAATTAAGTGAAATTCCCCAAGTCAACTCTGTTTTGCCCACTACAAACACAGAATTCAAAATTCATTGAGCAGGAAAAGGGTAAATTACAAGGTCATTTCAGTCTTTCATATGATGTAGTTACAGGCTGAAATACAGAAGAAGCAATTAGAACCATTCTGCTGTTCTGCTCCAGGTGAATCCCCAAGCACCAGGCTATAGAGAGATCTCAGATATTTCCTGTCAGTTCACGGTTTAATTTACTTACAGATTTTGATCACATTGCCATGCAGGATACCAATGGCTAATGCAAGGCAGCGAGTACTAGGCCAACTTGCAAGGAGTTAGATGCCGGCACACTGAAAGTTTAGGTTCCTGCGTCAGCGGAATTAGCACTAAGAGGCAAGTTCTATATTCTCTGAGAAAAGAAAGTACAGAAGATGCTGAAAGTTAATGGCTTATGAAGCGCAGCTGTGTGTGGGATTTCTGTTCCAGACAAGGATTCTGAGAACGAGTGCACTGCTGACTACACGAGACCGTTGGACTCAGCCCCTAGATATAGAGGGTACAAAATACTGTACATGGGTACTGTGAGAGACAAACAGATAGGGAAGTTATATTGGTTCCTGTAGGCAAGATCTTAGCTCCTATGGAACTTATTAGGACGTCTCTTGTTTACTTTGTCTCTTCTGATTCTTTATTGATTCCACAACTGAATAATCAGATTAAAGAATTCAGCTGACTTCAGTGAGACTTGGATCAGGTCCTGAAAGGCTGAATAAGAAAGTTCCTTTTACTGACATTAGACAATGAACTCTTCCTCCTAACTTCATTAGTTATTCTTTACACTACACTTGCTTCTCTTACAAAGATTGTCCTTGATACATGTTTAAAAAGGAAAACAACAAACAAACAGCGTCTTCATTCTTTGCGTTGAAAGATGCTATTTTGTAAAGGTAAAAATAACAGAGAAGATAGTATTATCTTTCATACGGTTTACACTTATGTTTTCAGAAATCCATAAATAAAATGTTTAGCTTACTGATTTTTTTTAATGCAATATAATCTACATTTTATACTACATGTAATGATTATGGTCCAGACTATAATCATTATAATCCAGTATACTAGTGGAAACTAAACACTGATTTTTTTCCCCCTTAGGTCTTATTGCCAGAATTGTATGGATATAGCTATATGTTAGCAGCTGTCCTTGCTAACTTCTGTTTTGGAAGAGCATAGTGAAGAAAGCACCAATTAACATAATTCATTTCAACCTTCAGAATGCCCCGTTCTCTTTTACTGCATTGAGATAGTTACCTATAATTCTCCCATAATAGAAAGTAGGCTACAACTGGTAGTCTCCAGAAGAAACTGATGTAAATATGAATGGTGAACTCAGTTTTCAAATTCAACGATTTATAATACTTTTTTTTCAGGTCAAGCTCAGTTATTAGAACACAAATTTGGACATCCCCATGCCACCACAAATTTTGTGTAATGACAGGTACTCTGGATAGACCAAATCCTAAGAAATATTTAGGTACCAAATGCTATTCAATCTATGATTCTGTTCTGCATTTGAAATGAAATGTCTGAAAACACATTTCTTAGACTGCTAGAGACAGTGATTGGTAGCTGGCACTCATTAATAGTTTCTATCCAGCTTGCTATTGATTGTTGTAAATAACAGACATCATGCTTAATTCATTACTTTTTTTTTCAAGAAATGTATTAGAATAGGGTTCTCAGAAAACTTAGGATATACCTTTTTAACATAGCTCTAACAATTCAGCATTTTAAGCAGACAGAAAAGGAATATATGAATGCACAAGGCATAATCTAAGATATAGCATGAGAAATACATTTTTTCATCACCATATCAGGATTAACAGTTAAACTTTTTAAGATAAATGTCTCAAAATTGAGGAATTCCATATTTCTTGGTCCTCTTAGGACCAGTTGAAATGGTATCAATCAGAATGCTTTTATAGTCGACAATATATGTCTGAGAAAAATCTAGTTCTTGTAAGACAAGTTGTCCTTATCCCTGGGAGGCATTTGTTTCACCTAGAGATGCTTGAGCTTTCTTTTTACCCTTAGTACCAAAGTACTTCTCCAAACTTTAAAGGTGCACAAGTTCAGGAGAACATTGGAGCTTTCAACCTTCAATATAAATGCGGCAGAGACTTCTGTCAACTTCTGTCAGAGATGTGAGGTCTTTTGTATTTCATTAAAAGGTTGTATATTATTAGTCAAGAAAACTACAACATGCTGCTCATATATGATTTTTATTGTATGTAGTCAACTCAGTAAACATCTCCCATTGTGAAAGCCTGAATTTTTATCAAGTCCAATAGGGACGTATGTTGTGATCAATATTTGCTTAATTCTGTGGGTTCTTTAGAAAATTTTTGTTGCATGCACAGCTAGTTAGACTGTTCTCAGTCCTTCCTCACACTAAGGATTTACATCTTTGTCTGGATGGGAAGGCAAAAGAAGGCCACCCTTTACCCTTGTTGGAGGTGATCTGCTTTTGTGGTCTTTCTTTCACAGATTTCAGTCAGAACAGATTATGCTAGGCAACTGAAGTCATCAGAACACATTTTTATTCTGTGACTCTTTAATGAAACAAACAAAATTAGAAGGCATTGAGACCAAACTCTTCTCATCCAAATGCTCCAACCAGTGGTTATGCTTTTTTTTTGGTTTGGTTTGGTTTGTTTTTTTTTTTTTTTTTGTTTTCACTGGAAATAAAAAAAAAATCACAGAATTTCCAAACATGTTGAGAAATAAAAAACCTGAATACATTACAGAAAAAGTTAGAAGTTCCAGAAGAATTCTTCCTTTGCATTGTCATCAAGGATTTCAAGAAATGCTATCACTTTCTGG
>JAYECN010082445.1:0-12587 GCA_035222435.1 Microcambeva ribeirae | reverse complement strand
TTTTGTTTTTTTTTTGTTTTTGTTTGGTTTTTTTTTTTTTTTTTTTTTTTTTTTTTTTTTTTTGCATTTTTTCTTCTGAACCCTGTATCCTTTTCTACAAAGTGGCCTATCCCACACTTGAATTCCAAGAAGCAGCAGGTTGAAATCTCTCTTTTAATCCAGAAATGAGGTGAAGATCTAGAAAGGTCTGCTCTGATACTTAGTTTTACTTATTATTAGGGTCCACACAGTTCACCAAACAGATCATTTATATTGTTTCTTTCTTGTTCTTCCTCAAAACCATACCACTTCTGCAAGGAATATGATTCTGCAATATGTACATGTAAAATATAAGTTTTATGATACCAAATATGAAACTGAGTCTGGTAACTGCTGAAATGCATTTTTTAGCACAAGAATGCCCTTTTTCCTGCTTATAAAATCTTTACTCATTTTTGCCCTCCTCATTCACCTTTCTTCTATATATATATATATTTGGTGGTAATAAGCTAACCACTGAAAGCTCAGAGTTTTGTATTTCACCTTCCATTACTCATATTTTGGTGTAAATTCTGCTATTACTATCACAGTGGTCTGTGCACCTTTTTCATCTTTTCAATAAGTAAATGTTGTGTTTGCTCTGGTGTGATAGTTACCTATATTCAATTTTCCACTACTTCTCTGAACACATAATCTGTTCAAGAGATGCTGCAGTTGTCCTTTTTTCTTCATAGCACTCAATATAGATATTTGCAAACCAATCCTTTTTTTTTTTTTTTTTTTTTTTTTTTTTTTTTTTTTCACGTGCATTGTCTAAACCCTGTCTTGACACTCTTCCTCCTTTCATAAATTTGGTTTCTGAGCTCTGAACTGTGTATTCAGTTGATCCTGAGTACCCTGCTTTGGATTATTTTTCAACTTTCAGTCTTAGCAAAGTATTTCTGTACTTTATACAATTCATTATTGATGAAACTTAATTTCCTTGATGAATTTCTAGATACTGTCTTGAGGGTTACTTTTAATTCTCTCATGAGTCTCTTAGATGCTTTTCCTGGACTTGGTCAATTTTCATGACTTACCAGAAATAAATGAAACCAAATATATTATAAGAGTTACAGCTCTCAAAATTTTTTGCTTTTTTTTTTTTATTATTATTTTTTATTTCACAATTTGAAACCATCTCTCCCAAATGTTCCATTGTATGTATAATACAATAGTCCTAAGATTTCCTTAAAGCTTTTTAAAGTAGCCCTTTGTTTTGATTTAATGGGAAAAAAAATGCAACAATGTAATTGGACTTGTGATCATAAGAAGGAAGGTTACTTTTTTCAGTATTTATTTGCACTGGTGCTCATTCCTCAGGGACTCAGGGTGAAGCATTGAATCACTTGGGTATCTTCAACATTTTCTATTTTTATTATTATTATTATTGTTTTTTATTTATTTTTTTATTTCTTTTCAGTGCAGACAACAGTTTTTAGGCACTCATTCCCCTATTTCAAGCAACTCTTCTATTTATCCTCCAAAAAAAAATACTTTTAAATGAACAGTTTCCAATGCTACAGAAATGATCCTTACCTTGTAGAATTTATAACCTGAACTATACGTGTTAGAAATTCCAGGAAAGAAACTCCAGGTTTAGCACATTCACTGGAAAAGTTCTCCTGTTATGTTCTTTTTCATTTCAGTTTCAGAATAAGGGTAGTTGGGTGCAGTGCTAAATGCATGTATATTTCACCAAAAGTAATGCTAAATTACATATCCTTCATTCTTATGTGCAAGATAACTAGTCAGGTACTATGGTGTCTAAATGGTTGGTAGCTCAAGCAGGAAAGATGAAATTACAGCTGAAAATTGATCAAATCCTTACACGTTATTCTTACAGATACACATACACAGAGCTATGTCTGCAGTCATAGCTCACAGCTCCTGACGGCCTATAATAATAAATGCAAAAGTCAATAAGTCAGCTATTCTTAGATTACTCTATATTTAAATACTAGCAATAGAATAGTTTTTCCTCTTTCCTGCTTCTTATGCTCACACCATTTTCATAGCAAACCACTTTTCAAGCCAAGTAATTCTTGCCTCTAGCTGCCATATGTAAGGTAGAGTCCATCTTTTGATGGATCCTTATTACTTATTAAGTGTTTAAGCAGCTCTAAAACTAATTCAAGGCTGTATTTCTCTCTTCCCAATTGATTTTGGTGCTTTTCATCAAGGAAAAAATACAAGCTGAATGAAGGACACACAGCTCTAGTTAGCAGTTTGCATACATGTCAGTAATAATAACTTACACATGCATAATCAGTCTCCCTTTTTAGCTTACACCAACTTGCATTTTAAAGTAGTACCCTGAGGTGGGGGGAAAGAGAAGTGCTGAGGACAGATGGAGGAATAAAAAAAATGACAATACCCAACTGCTGTGTAGAAAGACTGAATTCAAAATGACATTTTTCTTCTTCTTTTTTTTTCTTTTTTTCTGTGATTGGCATAATTTTTAGTGTATTAAGAGCAGGAAATAAGGTCACTAGGCTCAACAAACAACCCCCTGTTGTTTTCTTTATCTTAGTTTCTTGCCTCTCCTCTCTGATCTGTCGTCGCTTTCTCTAATAATTACTGACTTCCTTATTTCAGAGGCTCTGTAATATTCTGAACCAAGGACTGTAATCCCGAAGAAGTGATAAAAACTGTCTGGAAGTGTGCATCCATTTTTTGAAAATATTGTGTTGAGCTCAGTTTTCAGAAAGATATTTGGAAATCATACAACATAGCCTTGATAAAGTCCTTATAATTCTCTATTAATGATTTTAAATCATCATCCAAAGCTTGTTGAGATGTCAGAATCAGCAAGATGAGAAAAATGTTGAAATTGGAAGTGTTAACATATAATTATATAAGAATATATGGCATATATAATTTAAATATAAATATAGATACATGATGTATAATATTTCTATACAAGAATTTAGTCAGATTTCACAAAAATTCAAAATTCTCGACAAAAACCTGCAAAGTACTATTTTCATGGACAAATGAATTGTTCATTTCATTTTCAAATGTGAAATGCGATCATAAATTTCCATATTGTAAATGCTTAACATTGTAACACACTAAATATGACAGACCCAGAATAAAATGCAGCACAGGCAAATATAAGCAAGGGATGTTAGCAGAAGCAAAGTTATATCAAAGGCTCCATGTTTATAAGCCAGTCACTAGTGTTCAATGACTAGCCATCACAGTAGCATAACTTTAGAAACTATAAAAAAAAAAAAAAAAAAGTTTTGGAAGTAACAAACAGCAAACAAATAACAACAAATAATATATGTAAATCACACCATAAATAATCAATTCAGGTGCATTGTTGACTTAAAGGCCAAATAAAGGTGTAAAATATGATGATATGCATATAAAAATGACCTCAAGTGGTTTCTAGAAGAGGAAGCAACCATTGATGTTAACATCATACTCCTCCATCAAAGGAGCTGGGACACTGAGGACACAGAAGGGTTACAGAAAGAGTGACCATAATGCCAGGGAATGAGGTAGATACTAGAAAGTTTGTGTGAATCATTCTAGCTGTATATAACTAACTCAAAGAGTGAGTGTATGCATCTTTCTGTCTCTATATAATTCAAAGTGTCAGTGTTAGAATCAGTTCAACTAAAGTAATAATAATTCTTTGATTAGAAAATTCAGATTTTAATTAGATGAATAATAAAGTTTTGTCTTTGGATATATGATGTGTTTCTTTTGCTCATAACAAATTTTTGAATGTAACTGGTGGAAATTCAAGTAACCTATACTGTAACTTCAGTGTGTCTGATCCATGTAAAGTTGTCCGTTCCCTTTTTACACTTAGCAGGTATGCACCTAACATATATTTGGTATTAAATATACTTTTTTTTTTTCCAAATATTTGCCATCATATCATGTCATGATCATGGTGGCATACTTATAACTCCTTCAGGGAATAGACAAAACCGCTTCTCTGAAGTTTTCAGAATCACAGCACCACAGAATGGTTGAGGTTGGAACGGACCCATAGAGGTCATGTAGTCCAAAGCCCTGCTCAAGCAAGGACATCTACAGCACGGGGCACAGGGTTGCAACCAGCACAGGGTAGCATCCAGGCAGGTTTGGAAGATCTCCAGAGAAGGAGATTCCACAACCTCCCTGGGCAGCCTGTTCCAGGGCTCTGTCAGCCTCACAGGAAAGGTCTTCCTCATGTAGAGATGGAGCTTCCTGTGTTTCAACTTGTACACTTTACCCCTTGTCCTGTCACTGCCCACCACTGAGAAGAGTTTGGCCCCATCCTCCCTGCATTCACCCCTCAGGTACTTGCACATATTGATCAAATCTCTTCTCAGTCTTCTCCAGACTAAACAGGCCCAGCTCACTTAGTCTTTCCTCATAAGATAGATGCTTCAGTCCTTTAATCATCTTTGTTGCTCTGCGCTGGACCCTCTCTAGAAGCTCCATGTCCCTCTTGTACTGGGGAGCCCAGAACAGCACCCAGTACTCAAGGTGTGGTCTCACCAGTGCTGAGGAGAGGGGCAGGATCACCTCCCTCGACCTTCTGGCAACACTCTTCCTTTTGTACACTTTTTCTATTAATTAATTCTAGGAATATATTTAAAATCTGTGGAGACATGTGGGTGTAACAGGTGATAATCTGATTTGTTCCTGTACAGCTTCTTCAGAAAGTGTGGGACAAGCCCGCAGGAGGTAAAACTACTGCACTCGGATGTAGTAAAACTACTGGATCAGATGAATCCATCTGCAGAGCTTGGTGCTTTTTCCTTTCTCCCTTCCCACACAAGTAACTGAGAATGTCCAACATGGAGAGGATCCTGTAGTGCGGGTAGAGATTGAGGAGGCCAGAAAGATGACAAAATGAAGAATCTTTTGTTAAGAGTCTACTATGATCCCTGATGTCTCCAAAGAGCAGGTAACAGATGCGTAACTGGGCCTCAAGATGAGGGAGAGAGACTTCTCCTAGTGATTCAGAGAAGAGTATGCAGAGTTTGTCATAATTCATGAAGCTACTGTAGAGTCTCTTGACTGAGAGTGAGACTGAAGAAAAGGCATCACAGTGCAAAGGTTTAGATTACTAAACAAATTTCTGAAAAAATTGA
Source organism: Microcambeva ribeirae (assembly GCA_035222435.1). Taxonomy (NCBI): domain Eukaryota; kingdom Metazoa; phylum Chordata; class Actinopteri; order Siluriformes; family Trichomycteridae; genus Microcambeva; species Microcambeva ribeirae. The sequence goes on along the minus strand of JAYECN010082445.1, from coordinate 7,467 downwards.
AGCTACTTTGAAGTTAATAGGTCAGGATGAAAACGCATTCCGCTCTTCTTTTATACCTTAGAACTTCTTCTTCTTCCCCCTTCATCCCTCTTTTTTTTTATCCTGTCTTTGAATAAATTTTATTTTTATTTTCTTTTTCCTTCTTGGATTAACTTTTGTGAACAGGGGGACAGGACAGAGGAAGTATAGGAAAATCTAAATAAAGACTACAAGACAGTTTACTCATATTAATACTGTCCTAGATCTAAATAAATAATCTTTCTTTTTTTTTTTTTTTTTTTTTTTTTTTAATTTAAAATTATCCCTTTTGACTTGACAAACTAAAAAAGTTTGAGATGTTGTGAGTTGTTGCAGTTAGGATAACACATTGATAAAATCCAGTCCCTACCTCAGGTTATATTTTTATTTTGAAAAAACATACAAAATGTTGATTTGGTGACAAGAACAGGAAATTAAAGGAAAAGAGAGAACTTCCCGGCTTACTGAAACATGTTTCTTTCAGGCATTATGTCCTAAAGTCGCTATAGTCCTTTCTCAGAATTACATTCAAATATTCAGATCGCTTCTTTCTTTCTCCTCCCTCTGTTTCGATCTCTGTGATTTCTGTTTTTTCTTTCTCTTTCTGACCTCCACAATGCAAATATTATATCCCAGAGGTCTTCTGTCCAGAAAGCACTCAAGCAGCTAAGCTGCTGCAATTATATTGTTTTCATTTCAAGGTGTCTTTAATAAGCTTAATAATTTCTGCTATTTTTGATGAAGGATGAAATTTGCCCTACCAATTTTCAGGAGGTTTAATCAAACCCTTAACAATATTCTCTCTGTATCTTTCTTGGAGAAGATGCTTTCCCAACTACCTTATTTGTAAAAATAAAACCCTTCTACAGCTTGTGATGTTAAGCGTTCTGTGGTTCCATTTTTTTTTTTTTTTTTTAAAAAAGCAGAATGGGCAATGTCATGATTTGAATGACTGAAATTTGAATGACTCCCATGAAATAACAGAACCTGGGCCTAGCTATGCTAATTTTCATTTTCTAAATGCTGCTGTCCGTTTAGTTTTAGAGCATTGAGGACGCTGGTCACATGGCAGCTCTGAGGTGAAAACATCTGCCCTCTCCTTTAATTAGACTGAAATAATATGCTCTAAAACAATTTCAAAGAAAGCCTATCTAAAGTAATTAACCTTAGCAGAATTGGGGATACCTCTCCTGAAGAAGCCATAATGCATACATTATAGGAGGTTCAAGCATTTTAGAGCAGAGAGGTATTTATCTAGAGGGATTCTGGAATAGCTGTGGGACAGGGCAGTTTTGGCAGATGATTATTTAAAAGGAATATATATGACAACAGTAGGAAAATGTAAGATGAATGATTTCACTTATCTATTTTCACATACCAGAACTTAGCAACTGCAAGCAATACTGAAAATCAGTAAAAAGCAATGAAAACAAAAACTTTTGCAATATATAGAGGAAATAATAATTGATAAATGAAAGTCACCATGAGGAGACATTATTTGGCTTAAGACATATCCCTACATAATAGGTAGAAAGAATTAAATGTATAAAAATGTATAAACATTAAGATTTTCAGGACACATGGGGTTTGCTGTGAATGAACAGGCTATCTGTAGGCAGCAGATTGAACACCATCTTGGCTGGGTCAGAGACACTGAGCATGAGCTACGCAGCATGTGTGCACATATTTTTTCTGACAAACTGGAAAATCCCTACAAAGATTTGTAGTCAGACTTTGTTCCTGTGTTTATAATTTAGTTGGGCTAGAGAATTTAAACCACTAAGTTAATAGACTTTCTTCCATATTTTTACAAAGCTCCAGATAATAAAGATACCAAGATACTAAAATCAATTTGTTCATAGTTAATTCCAGGAGAGAACTAAGGAGAGTCTAGAGGTCCTGCAGTGGGATGAAAAGTCTTTGAGTGTTAGGTGGGCAACAGGGAAATTTAGACTCCTTAAAATGTGCTTCTAGCTCAGATCAAAAGTGTCAGCACTTTCATTCTCTGTTCTCTTTCCTGCTCAAATCTTTCCTTTGGATCAAACTGAAAGAGGAGCATGAGCATGCCAAGTAGTCCTAAAGGTGCTGTGAGGATACAAAAGTAGAAATAAAACTGTCCTCTTTTCCACTCTGATCACTACCTGACTTCTTAACAGAGTCATTTCTAGCAGATTCTCCCCTTTTGCCTGAGTTTTGGACTTTCTTTTCTTCAAGGCCTTGAGGGATCATCACAAAAAAAAAAAAAAAATCCTTTTTTTTTTTTTCCAAAATGATATCCTAAAAACATTTCAGCTTTGAAATATTAAAACGTGTGTGACACTTATATGTGTGTGTGAACATAATATATATGTGAGTATACAATGCAAAATTTTAAACCCTAGTTGCTAAGCTCTTTGATCGGTGCTTAAATGCTAGACATTTTTTTAGAAGTACTCAGCAATAAAATCAATTGATAGTGAAGGAACTTGATCTCTTTAAAAATTGCTCTATTTGTATTTACATTCCGACATAGGGATTTATGCACTTAATTTGCATTTAAACGATGCACATATATGACTGGCAGAAACTCAAAATTGTTTCACTTTTGTTGAGCAAATATGAGTATTTTTAAAATTCTGTAAATCTTTTATTCTTATTGTACTGTATTTTTATTTTATTGTATACTTTTTCTTTTCAATGCCATAAACTTACAGACTTTATGCAGCTTGATGAAGGTTAGTTGCTCAGGAGAGGTGACGTCTCCCTCCCCACTGAAGAGCTTATGGTACAGCACTAAAGACCACGAGAATGATACAGGTCTTGGGAAAGTGTGCAGGAAAGCAAAAGGATTAAGAATGTGTGCTGGCAGCATCTTTTCAAAGTGATAATCTGGAGTCCAGTCATAAAGCGGAGCTATCTAATGAGGACAGGAGTGAGCTATGTCATTTGAATTACTCCCAAGACAAGTCAGACTTCTTGAAGATGGTGTACGTCAGCTCCCCTCACACTACCACCCTCTGTAGAAAGCTGCCATCCACCTCTCTTTATTCCGTGTCTTTCCTGAATTTATAAGCAGCTAAGTGTTGATAATTACCCAGCACTTTCTGCAGATGTTAACACTTTCAGACATGAACACTGACCCATATAAAATCACAGGAAGTTGTTTTCCCCCCCCCACCATATAATTTCTAGTCTATTTTTTAACCAGTTCTTTATCCTTTTCTGTGTCTTAATCTGGATCTCTGAAGCTTGTAGTTTTAAGCTGAGACCTGTCATGTAAAAACTTGATCAAAGGCTTGCTATAAATCCAAATAAAATATATTATATGCACAGTCATTATCAACCTTGCCTGTAAAATGAAGATATAGGTACAAAAATCTTAGGCTGTAGCAATGTATTTGCAAGCATTACAATGTGATCTGCTGAAGAGGGCTATTCTTTTGATGTTTCATTTGTAGGATATATTGTTCCATGAATAAGGTAATCCTTAATAACTTTTTACACTACCAAGTATAGAAAGAATGTTAGAGCAAGCAAAGCTTAAATGTAAAATGCTGTAGTTTCTCTTTAAAAACAGCTTTTTTTTTTTTTTTTTTTTTTTTTTTTTTTTTTTTTTTTTTGTTTGAGCTTGTATATTTGAGATATAGGACTTTTTGAATATTGCAATACTGATGAATATTGCAATTAGAACTTGGAAATTTCCCTGTCATTCGAGACAGTAAAAAATAGGATTATAGTTAAAAATAGTGTATTGCTCCATGAATCAGGAGGTTCATATTCTTGTGAGTGAGAGTACTTGGGTACCAGAGTCAGCTGGAGTCTTTGTATGAATTCTAATTGATCTATATAGCTTTAAAAATGTGCCAATCATGTAAGAAGCATGAAAAGAGTAACAGCACAAGAAGCAGCCCAGCTTCTCACTGTTTTAAATCTTCTTATTACTGCTGACCTCCTTGGTTGCTAATTCTGCAACTGGCTCAAGGAAGAGGTTTTTGTCAGGGACTGAAAAGGGGCATTGATTCTGGCAGTTGCTATTCAGTGCAGCAGGGACAAGCTACCACTAGCATTTCCCAGTTCCTGTACAGAGGGAACTTTAGAACCGTTCAATTCCTTGAGAACACTTTTGGGAAAGGTTTTCCGTACCTTCATCCCTCTCTGGATGGCACTATACTGTTTCAGAAGTTGTAGGCTGGATCTCTGCACCGGAGCGTCCTATTTTCCAATCATATTAGCAGGATAGGTGTAACATGGCGTGGCATCTGTAAACTCTTGTACACTGATGTTACTAGTTGATTATGAACTGCCAAGCTCTTTCCTGCAAAACAAAATCTGAAGTATTAAATCACCCAAGGTTCATGAGCACAAAATCAAGGAATAAAATATAAGCTCAGTGTATGACTAGTAGCTACAATTTGCCTATTTTTCCAACAATTTCTAAACTTTCCCCATACCAACTGAATCATATAGAAATAGGATTGTTTTCCGCTGTGCTCCACATATCTGTTTGCCAACATGTGCTACAATTGACTGACCTTATTATTAGGTCAACTTCAAAGCTCTAGATGATTGGATCAGGGATGGGAACAAAATTTTTGGCTACTGTGGGAGAATTTTTCCCATCGAAATTTATTAGTCCTTTAATAACACTCTTTCCCTTTCCTTGATAATATTCTCTATGACAGTGCCTTATGTCTTATTTACAACCTTATCTGTTTCTAATAGCCTAATTTGCTTATTTCAACATATTCAGGCAGATAGGATGTAGTGAATCTTGTTTTTATCAAGATTAATGCAAGCAAATTCATCAAGTGTTTTCATATATCACAAGCTGATAAACTATATAGAAAGAATCTTGGAACTTTATTGTCTCCAAAGTGCAAGACAACATTTTTTGCATGAGTAAGTCAAAATGAAAATTCATAGAAAAATATGACAATTAAGGACAGAAGGGGGAAGAAGTTCAATAATTTGTTAAATATTGAAGTTAAGTACATTATAGTAGCAGGATGGATAGCTAATAAATAATAACATTACATTTCTAAAGACTTTTATTTCTGAATCTTGTAATAAAGCAAAACAGTAGTAGTACAGATACTGGAAATTATTTTCTTTTAGGAAAAAAGAGAAATACTAGAAGGTTTTATTATTGCAGTGGAACAGATATTTAGAAAATTATGGGTATTGAAAGTTGACGAAGGATCAGAGCTCTGCCTTTCAACCTTCAGCTTAAAACTTTACGTAGATTTTTGCAGCATTACTTCTCCTCTTTATCCTCTCACACTTCCTCTTCCCTCCACTTTATATCCAGTTGTTGATTAGGGATGGTTCCTGTGACTAAGGGGTTATGAATAAAATTTAGAGTTCATAAAAGGGGCAACTGGGGAGTAATGTTCTCAGAAATCAGACTGAGAAGAGTGAAAAAATGATACTGATAACCACACTGAGATTTATGAATGAAAGCATCCACCCACATGGCTTTTACCCCAAGGACATACATATCTTGAAGAAACCTGCTTTAAAGAAATTTGTAAGATTCTACAGGAAAGATAATATCATACTTGCTCTCCTTTGTAACATCAATTAGTCCCATGGAAAATCTATGGTAAAAATTCAATTCTGATCTTATTATTAACAGTGGAATTATACCATGGAATTGCTTTGAAGTTGCAAGTGTATGTGCTTACAAGCTTCTTACTAGCAACACAAGAAGTGTTGCTATGAGTTCCTATGATGATTATTTTCATATATTTGGAAGTCAGTAAATATTGCTATGACTCTGAATTGTCCCCGTTTCTCTACAGAGAATGTCCACAAAGCTGGAACTGTGATTACTTATTTAGGCAATTCCATACCACCTCTCTCTGCAGTGGAGTATTTCTAAAACTGACACAACAGTGTGCTGCCACAGAGGAAATTAGGGAGGGTGGGTGGGTTTTGCAAGAACAAATCACAGCACTCAGTGACATTTATTTACTAAGCAGGATGGGTACAGCGTGTGCACAGCCATTTCTATTCTAAAACTTCCGTGATGCACTCTGTACAGATACACCCACGGCAGTGAAGCCCCCTGCCTCTCTAACCCAGCTGTGACTGGCAGCACAGGCTCGGCGCACCAGGACCCTCACTCTGACCCTTGGATGAGTCTGGCTGCCAGTGACCCAGACACATGCACCCTGTGTGCAAGTGGCTCCCATACCCATGTCGTCCCCCCCGCTTCACTTTAGCCTTCTGCACGGTGCTGGAGGTCCATGGATGACTTTCTTCCTGGGGGCTAATGAAATAACTGTTAATTGCTTGCATCACTAGTCAGGCAGCCCCAGGCTAATCTGCCAGACTTTCTCCATATCTAATTAAGTCAATTAAACAGTTGCTGCCTGCATTGCTATCACCTTGTGGTCTCCCTTCCCCAATATGTTAGGAATATATAAAATTACTAACAGTTGTGCTGCTTTGTGTCTTCCCTGAGAATACATAAACCAATAAAAGAGGTTGTGAGTAGACCAGGCCTCCTTTGGCAATGTTCTCAGATAGACCTTCTCATAAAAAGTATTTATTCTGCTTTATTTTAGCTGGTGGATGTTAGAGTAATTTTAGCAGCTAGAATTGGGCAGATAGAGTGCAAATCTCATTTTGTCTGAGTAGTGCTTTTGGGTCATGCCATATATCTAAAACAACATATTAGTACTGCCAGGTTAGTATGCTATACAACTTCTAACTGTGTCATTGACATTTCTGAGTGTCAAAAGGATAATCTGAAGAACTAGGAAGATATTACTGAGCATGGGCAAGAGCATGCCCTGGCTGTGGAAATGATTGTCTCTTGACCACAGTCCCCAATTAATATATAACTCTTTCTTTAACTCAGGAGATATTTATTAAAATTATTAATCATTATAAATGATTAATATAGGAAAATATCTTAGAACAGCATTAATATCTTTAAATCCATCCTACAATTTCATATCTTTATAAAGGAAAACAATAAAATATTAATTTGGCCTACTTACTGATAAAACCATTAATTTTTTTATAGCCCAGAGAAGACCACCAAACTTGTAAAATTGGAGTTCCCAAGTGAAGGGCATCAGTAAGACACTGAGAAGGCAAGATTACTTGACTTCTCCTGTTGATAACAGCCATGCAATAAAGCATCATCTCTTTCATGCTTTGGATGATCTTGCAATGTTCCTACTGGACTGGACAGAGAAGGACCAGGTGAACCCAATGATGAGCTGGCTTCAAATTCAGTGCTATTTGCTGGCTTCAAAATTAGTAGTGACCGCCAACTACTCAACCTTATTGAAAAATTATTGAAATATTATTCTAAAGACATTAAGCTGAAGTTATGGCACAACTTCCTGTTCATGTCTGATGATGATGATACGAAATGATACGCTGATGATACGAAACTGGGAGGAGTAGCTGACAGCCCAGAGGGCTGTGCTGCCATCCAAAGAGACCTGGACAGAC
>JAYECN010082339.1:0-28028 GCA_035222435.1 Microcambeva ribeirae | reverse complement strand
CAGTCATGCTAGTCTGCTAATGGCTTTCTGAGGAGATAATATTGACCCTTTCAAAAATTGTTTTGGGGGAGAGTTTAGTATTCAGTAGAAATATCACCCTGCTCCTCTAGAGACTCTGATCTACTAAACAGTTTGAGACAGAAAAACAGGAAAATGGGAAAATTTCCCTGTAGCATGAGGGAAATCTCGAGTGGAGGTAGGGTAGCTAGAACCTTCACAAGAAGACTGGTTTTGATTCTTCACCCAACTCTTCGAAACTCAAGTCAAACTTGAGATAACAAGACACAACCACCATTGATTCAACGTCTAGCAACAGCCTCTCAGCTTGCCTTGTGAGGAACTTCCCACGGGCATCATCCTGGTGTGCATGCTGTGCTGCTAACGATGCTGATATGAGATGAGAGAGATTGGAGCTTTATTTGGTTTGGTGGGTGTTTTTTTGTTTTTTTTTTTGTTTGTTTGTTTGTTTTATTTGTTTGCTTTTTAAGCCCTTGTCCAGCTAAAATCACTAAATCCTGCTAAAATCACTGTTAGGAACCCCTGTGATGATCCTTCAGAAACGTGAACATTTAATCATGTAAAATTTGAAAATCACACTCTCAATTCAATTATTAGATTTTTATTTTTAAGAAAGTGGGAAAACTCTAAAACTATAAATGTAGATTCATTGAGATCACTCTTTTGCTCTTCTGCCTCTGAAAAGAGGCTAGAATATAGGGGAAATTGGTTTTAGAAAAACTCATGCCAACTTCTTGCTATTACACTACCTTATATAATGGTAGTAATAATGACCTTGAATAGACATTTCCTTGAGTTCTAATGACCTGGGGTTAATGGCCCACGGCATAATTTTATGCAGTCAACTATCACAGCCAGCAATTAATTATCAGGAAGTACAGTGTGCTTTGACCATTATGGCTCAATTACTCTCATATTATTCAAAAGTGAAAAAAAATCTCAATCATCTCATTTACTGTGAAGCTGTCCCAGATTTTACTTTAATATATTATCCTTAGAAAAGGCTCAAGCCTATATTAAGCCAAACATATGCTCTGCAACACTCTACCATTAACTTCACAAAAAATATGGGAAGCCAAACTGAGAGTCTCGGAATATGAAGATGACAGGCTGCCCACAGATGGAAAAACGTTGCAGAGGAACACAGCCACCTTAAAAATAAATTTCAGCTGTATGGTGGCTGTAAATGGTTTGAAAGAAAGGAAGAGAGTGGAAGATGCACTGCAAAGAACAACGCTTCATGGGCAAGTGGTTGACAGAGTGTTTGGGAGGGGACATCGGGAAGGGAAAGAGATATTTTGCTTTCGCAGAGACTCTGTAATTTGCAAACCAGGACATATTTACAAAGAATGCCAGGATAGATTCTTTTTGCATCCAGCTTTATGCCCCCCACCGCTTCCTGCAATTCATTAGTTTTGGTATTGACTAGTCCTAGTACAGCCTAGTTAGCATGCACCTGCCCAGAAGAAATACTGTGACCAAGTGTCATCTCCAAAGTATTGCTGGAAGGCAATGGAGGTATTAGATCTTTCCTAAGAATAGACCCAGTAGCAACATCCTTTCACATGGTTGAGAGATTTAACTTGAGGCCAACCAAGAACAAAGTTCATGTCCCCTGAAGGTGGTAGTAGGTTTGGGTTGGCTTGATATTCATTCATTAAATAACCTTCAGAATAGCAATAAAAAATTGTTTATGAAGCAACTGATTTCAACCTCCAAAACTCCCTTCCACAATTTTTGGTGCTTGGTGATTTTTTTTTAATTAAAAAAAAAAAATAATTAAAAAAAAAGAGGGAGACAAAATTTTATGTATTTCTCTGTAGGCGCAAAGAGTATGGCGTGTAAGAAATGCTACCTAAAGCTTACCAGTGATGGCAGGAATGGAAATGCCTTCATGGCACTTGTGGTGGCCAAAGAATTGCTTGGTACAGCTGCAAAAAGCAGGGGACAGTGCAAGACCTAGGAAGAGACCCAAACCTCTGTCTAGTCCCTCCTTTTGACCTACTACTAGCCCAAAGCTTCTTGAGGAATGTGGAATGAACCAGCCGTTGTTCTCATTGACACACTACAAGAGCGCATGTTCCAGCAGCCAGCTGAGCACATCAGCTACATGAACCAAAGCACAAAATTCAGCATTTTTGTGGGATTTAGCGAGGAAGGAGACACATGAGAATTATCTGTATCTGAGCCTTAAAGCACTAGTCATCTTAGCCTGTCAGAGGACTGGATGTTTGCCACACTGGGAAAAGTACAGTAATTATATAAATACAATATTCATAACCAAAAATCAAAGAACTGAGTAATTACAACTGCCCAGTGTTTCAAGCCCTTCCTACGAATTAGCAGCTATTCATAGCTTTTCAATTTAATTTTGACAACTCCAGCATTTCTGAAATTTTGTTTTGACTTAGGGGTATCAGTCAACTTTTCTAATGCATTTTATTTTTTTTTAAATTGAGCAATAGTATTCATTTGTATATCGACAATGCAAGCTGTCATACTCAGTCATCTAGTCAATCTGTTAAGATAGTACTTTCTTCCTAATTGTTTAAAGGTTCTAATTAATCATAATAATTCACTGAAATGACCACAAATTCCCTTCTAGAAATAGCCATGCTCTATACCACCATGAAAAAAAAAAAAAAAAGAAACACACCATTGGCTGCATCTCTGACAAGATAATTTTGTCAGTCATTCAGAATGAACAACTGGAATAAAAGGCACAGCCATATCCATAATAAAAAAAGATATTAAAAAGTAATCGGTCTTACCTCTGTATTAAAGCGTAGTAATAAACAGGAGAACTGAGATGTGAAATCTTTAAGATCTGCTTTTTTACAGTTCTTTCAAGATTTAAAACACATATGTGCAGAGGGATGAGGACAAGGAAATTGATGGCTAGCTCTGCAGCAAAATCGAAGGACTAACAATTCTGCGGTCCTGCAGCTCAGCGGGGTAGAGGGTGACATCCACTACAGGGAAGCCAAGCGCAGTCATGGAGAGTGTTTTATCTCGTTCATCAGAACTAAATCCCTGTGTCTGAGATCTTATTGACAGTTTAGAGAGGCATGCAGTATAGTTCAGACACAAGTTAGCTCTGCACTGTAACTTATGATTAAGAAATAGCAAAGTTCCTGCCTCACAGTGAATGAGCAGGCAGCAAGCACCAGGCAGGAATTTGCTTCTCTCATCCCACCCTCCAAGAGAGCAACCAGCTCAGCACTTTGAGAAGGTCGCTAATCCCATCCAGCACATGAGAAAGAAATAACTAACCCTAACCGAGGGAGCCAAGAAGGCAGGACATGTCAAGGCAGGACATGTCCTTGTAGCATTTAGTAATAATAATAACTAGTAGTTATAATTACATTACTATTATTGCTACATTATTATTATTATTATTACGTTATTAAGTAATAATGAGACTTCGTGGCTATGAGCGTGTTGGAAGGAAGATCCTGTAGAGTTTGGTCATAAGTTTCAACAAAGAATGATCAGTCCTAGGACATTTGTATTGTTTTAGGACTGTGGTTTATCTTTCCTTGAGGGATGGAAAGATAATTTAGGAGAATCATCTTTAAAAGGAGAAGTAACGCAGAAGAAAACTGGGATTTTCAGTGGGTAGTGAGACTCAGACACCAATTATTTATGCTGTGATTTAGATATGGGGCTGCGTACTATGCGTACTATGGCAGACATCTGCCTTGGACATCTGTCATGATGTTTTCTTCCCAGGGGAATGAGGAACCATTCAGTCCCACAGAGGTGATAGTAGGCACTCCAGCAAAGCTCTCCCCTTGATCCTGACACTGTGAACACCGTGGCATCAAGCGCAGGTGTTCAAAAGCAGCCAGGAACAGAAAGGACCATAATTACATTGATCTCCTCCAAGAAATAAGGATAGAAAAAGATCCAAGCAACAGCAAATGACACAGGAAGACAGAAGAGAAAGCAGAATGCTCTTTCCATCACATGGCACAATAGTGAATACTGCAGACACAAAATGTCCTCTTCCCCTCAAAGACCAGGAGGAGGATCCTCCAGAAGCTGCTTAAGGACATGAGACTGACCAAGCGCTCTGAATTACATTTTGGAAGCCTCTTAATTCCCTTTAACTACAGAGGTAACCAATTTCCATGTGGTTAGAGTTGACAAGGATATCTCATATCCACCTTAATTCCAGCCTCGATTTAGAATTCAACTTAGATAAATACACAAAATAATAACTTTCACAGTTTGAAAATGTCACAGAATACCCTGAAAGGAAAGACGCCCCTATGGTAACAAGCAGTTGACATAATTTTACTAAGTGCACATGTTTTCCTTCAAGAAATAATATTTTTCTAGCAAGAAAAAATTTATATACACAGAAGAGAGACGGAAAACCTGGATTATAAAAATGGGAGACCCTCAATGTGGCAGAGGCTCTGGGAGCAATTAGCACTCATTCTGGAATCATAAAACCATGTTGATCTTTCCTACCATTTTAAGAGTGTTTTGGACTAACTGATATACACTATGCTGTGTACCTTGCTCATCTAAACCTCTGTTGTTATTTAACACAATTAATTATGGTTATAAACTATAGTAGTTTGAAGGTCAAGTCACTGACATCTAATTTCGTGAAATGTAGTAATGCTCCCTCAAGAGAAACCAGGCATCATAACTTACTGTGGTGTTAAAAACTGTACAATCAATATATGTCTGCAGCTCTAAAGTTTTACAATCAACTACTAAGATAGACATAAATATCCTACTAGTATTCCACTTACTCCCAACAACATTAGTGATCTTAACACAGCAGGTGTTACCATTCCTAACAAGACATGGAATTTGCCATTTCATGCTTAAATGCTTCCTCCGTCAGATTGCAGAGGCTGAGGAAGGAACATTTTAAAGATTTGGTAATGCCACAAGCACAACCAATTTTCTCCATGCTGAGCAAATAAACACCCCTTGCCTATTGCAGTCTCTGCAGCAAGGTAGAGGCAGCAGCACTAACCCCAAGACCCCTGACCCAACTCATTTGTAATACAAGTCAAATACAAGTCATTGACCAAACCAGAGAAGTTACAATTGCAGTTTCAGATTTAAGTCTTTATAAGCAAATAATATCTTTATGCCAGGAAAAATGTGTGTTTCTGCCTAAAATTTTCCTTCACTGGGCTTTTTCCCTGGCTTGTATGTGTGATGGTGAGAGAAATAAAAATGAATAAATAAAACATACAACTGGCTAGAAAATGAGAACTAAGAATCAATTTAGAAGAATTCAGGCCATTCTACCATCAATATTTTTATCACTAAGGAGAAGTAGGCCCATCTACATAGGGCTATTGGTTTAATTAAGTTCTCCCAGGTGCTAATGACTGCTTAAGCAAGGTGCAACTCCTCCCAGATCCGCTGCCTGGGAGCAGGACTTGGAAAAGCCTCAGGTTCAGCACATAGATCCTTCCTCTAGGGTGCTAATGTCAGGTACCTTGTGATGAAAGGTGGTGAACTGTATCCTCTGGAGATGTGAATCTCTTTCAATTGACTGAAAAGGAGTAGGGCACGAGCAAACTCCTGATTTAGATCGCTTGAGTGCATAAACTTCCAGGAAACTCAAACAGCAGCTCTGTAGCGCAAGTGTTCTTCACCTTCAACAAAATGTGCTCAGAGGTTGAGCAAGAGGGATTTTCAGACCGAGAATGATGCTGCACTGCCAAATACTCTGCAGATTACAGCCCATAAAAAGTAGATGGCTGGATGCATAACTACACATGCATAATATTGCAAGGGAAATGCAGTACCAAAATATTCCTCACTGCTAAAAGATAGGTCTCTTGATGAAGAAAGCCCATCAAAGTATTAAAAGCTACTTCCCTGGACTTCCCAAAGACATCTAATCCTTTAATCTCTGGAGAATGGCAGTTTTAGAAAGGATGCCATTAGCTTGTTTTGGGATGAATTATGCACGAATTTATTATTGATTCAAGGGGAGACTGCTCAAGCATGAAGTCAAAGCCAAGACAGAACAGAAGGGAAAGAATGAAGTTTCTATAGTTTAGTATAAGTCATTCATAGTCCAACAAAAAAAAAAAAAAAAAAAAAAAAAAAGGCAAAACAAGCAGTTGCTTGATCAAGGTATTTTACACAGCAGAATAGCAGAGACCCTGCCCCTGACTGCTGAGAAAGGGGGGACCTGAGGTGCCCAGGCTACAAGGCAGAGCCACAGGAACACCCAGCCTGCCTCCGAATCCCCAGTGTAGCCCAATATGATGCTCGTGACACGGCTACAGAAAGTCACTTGGGAAGAGAGAAATTTTGCAAACAGCTTGACACAGTACCAGGCTGATGCGGTTAGTTCCAGTACAGAGGTGGGGGAGCATAACTTGGGAATTAAGAGGGCACTGAAACTAAAAGCACATACAGACCAGATGATCCCCTCGGGGTAACAGGGACTTGTCACTTTGACTTTGAAACAGAAAAAGAAAGAGGCTATTTAAGCAGCCAGGAAGGCTGGAGGTAAGAAAGGGGTAATAACAATGAGCTTATACAGCAAGTCAGTCACTGGCAAATATAAAACAAACCATGCGGAGGTCTAATAGCATGTTTAGTGTTTCAAGTAATGGACATAAAATTTGCTTTTCTCAATTTGACCTTTGTTAACAACACACAACATTGCAGGTCTATTATGCTGCAGCATTCCCATGATAAACTCATCCCGACAGGGAGTGCTGGGGACTGTTTCCTATTGCAATCAGAAAAGAGATCAATAGTAATAATTACACACACATACACGCACTCTTGCTCTTTGCTTATAGCAACTCTGCAGTGGAAACATTACAGTGACATTTAGGCAGAAAAACATCCAGCAGAAATATTAAGCAGAAACTGTCCCTGATGCTGCTGCTGCACAGAAAATGGTGGGGGGGAAGAAGGGGGGAGGAAATTAGTAAAACTAAACAACTCTAATACCCCAAAGGGTTTATTTTAATTGCAGCAAGTCAGTGGCCTGTCTCTGGACACAGCCCCCATGTGTTCCACTAAATAATCTTCTTTGAAATATTATAAATATGCAGAACTTCAAGAAGTAGGTCAGTAGCTCAACATGTTGTAGCAAATACCTCGGATAAATGCTAGTTCTTTCTCTACCATCTGCAGCCAGTACCAGGTCCAACACACCATTTTGCTAGTCCAAGGGCAATGCACTGTCCTCACAGCCTGGTCCCCAAATTACAGCACTGCTGAAGCTCCTGGTCATGGCCAGCATCATGCCCATCCACCTGCAGGGAAATCAAGCTGCCCCTCTCAACACCAGGTTGTCTCGCAGTCAGCAAGGGCAAGACGAGGAGAAAGCAGTAGAATGCAAGGATTTGGGATACTGATAAAATTAATATAATGCAGCAGGGAAAAAAAGCTACAGCTCAGGTTAAAATCCAGAAAACATCAGCTCTGTCGTAAAGGTGACTTCAAAACCCTGCCATAACTGCTGAGCTCTGAGCATTGGTCCCGGTGCATTAAAAGCCATTGCAGGAGTAGCGCGTGTGCCCGGCGAGCCCTTTGCAAAGTTCCTTGGGACCTGCCAAAGCCCAGCCCATAGCTCGCCCCAAACCCTCCTGCGGATGTCGAGCCCCAGCGGCTCCCTCTGCCTTCTCCCCTCCCCGGCGCGGGTTTCGGCATCACTCACCATGAGCAAGCTGAGGGCAGCCTCGGGCGCGCGCTGCACAGCCATGGCCGTCTCCTCCTCCCCGCGTGCAAATCCTGCCCGCGACTCGCCCAGCCCTCGGCCCACCGGCACGGCCGAGCATCCGCAGGAGCTCCGGAAAACTGCCGGGAGAGAACCCCCCGCGCAGGCTGGAGCGCGTCCACGAGAGGAGGAGAGGATGGGCGAGGGGGTGGGGAGGAGAGGAGGGAAGGAAATAACCTTCCCAGCCTGGGAAAGGAGCTTAAGCTAGGCCAAATTTTACACTAGGGAGGGGAGGGGAACGAAACAGGGAGGCTGCTGGAGAAATGAGATATCGGAAGCCGCAGGGTATTTAAAGCTCAGATGCTCACTGCCACAGCGAGCAGCGGGAACGGGGGACGTGCATCAAACACCTACGTGACAGGTTAGGTCCCAGCTAGTCCTCCCCCTGCCCCAGCTCCATCCCCTTCACCTGCCCCAGCTCCCCATTGGCTCCGCGGCGGCCCCCCGCCCCGCCGGCCCGCCCGGCCTCCCTGCCGCCCCGGGCCGGGCTCCCTCCGGCGGCTTCCTCGTCCCCCGGCCAGGGCACTAAGGGACACGCCAGGGTCTGCCCCTTCCCCAGGCTTTCATGCTGGCCAAGCCCTGGTCTGCACTCAGGGTCTCCTCCCAGCACCCAGGACTTGGTGCTTGCAGCACCGATCCCGTAGTCCTGATTCCCAGTCAGTCTTGCTTTAAGTGGAAACTCATTGGGGAAGCTGTTCCACAGCTGCAATGTCTGTAGCAGGTATGGATCTGAATAGGCAGGGAGAGACTGGAAGGACTTTTATGCATATATGTGCATGTGTGTGCATGAGCCCTGATAAGCTCCTTTGCTGTCCCGGTTCTGTGACGCCCCCAGCTCTCTGGGGCAGACCCCCTGGGCGGGAAGGCAGCGAGAGGAGCTTGCTCTCCTGCCAGCTCCTCCGTACTGCCATTCACTGGAAGGCCCAACCAGGGCCAGTTGCACCTTTCCCCATTACCCCCTCCTGCACCAGAGGGAACCAGCAAACCAGAGCCACGTGCGCATGGGGAGCATCACCCAGGCCTGCCCAAGATGCCAACAGATCAGACATCTGCTGAACTGAACTTTTCTGGACAAGAAACAGCTCAGAAAGCATCAAGAGAATGGGGCAGACGGTCTTCATTGGTTGCCGATATATGAGTAAAAAAAGAGCAGAGCTGGCCCCAACCCCCTGCCACTGGCCCTCAGAAGCAGAGTACATATGTGGAACATCTCTCTGGCACAGGGGGGCTGCATCTGTCAGCCTCTAGGTCCCACCTCTTTGTGTTATCCTCATGCAACAAGATAAGCCTCTGTTTGTTCATGTCTGAGGATGCATCCTGCTCTTTGGAAGGCAAGTAAGGCAGCCACTGTGGTCCTATTTAAATATTAGAATGGCCAGAGAGATGTCCCATTTCTGTAAATGGGGAAGGGGGAAGAAATACAACACTGTGGGCACTGTGGGCTGTGTACATCTGGCCACAGTGCATCTCTGGTGACATGTCAAAGCCCACCGGTGCACATGGTGGCCAAAGGGACCTGTCCCATGTGCTCACATCAAGATTTCTCACAGTGGGTGCAAGGATGGAACAGGAACTTTTGAAGTTTTTTTGTGATCAGTGTTTTATTCGGGAAAGGAGAATTTAGTTACTTGTAGGTGCCCTGCTCTCAAGGTGCAAGTGGCCAAAAACTCACTGCACTAGGTCACCTCCTTAGTCTCTTCAGGGAAGACCCCTGCATTTCCCCAAACGCCTCTCCAAGGACAAGCAATTCCTTCAGAGATCAACAGCCCAGGATGATCCAGCCCATTCAGGCCTATTCATGTCAGCCACTGATCCCAGGGCAGAGTAGAAGAAGCCAAGCTACTGCCACTGCAATGCATAAGTAAGAAACAGTTCTTTGCAGACAGTACCCATAAAACCTGATTGGAAGCATCCCAATAAAGACATCTGGGAAGAGCATGGCACAGCTCCAGCCTGGAAGCAGAAATCCTCCCCCAGGCTGACAGAGATGAGCATTGCCCATGTTAATACATCCCAAATGGGGCCTGCAGGACCCCCAGGAAAAGGGAGTCCCTTCTTCCAGGAAAGTCAAGCCTAGATCTCAGGGCCTGTGGGAGAGTTTAGCTGGGATGGAAGGAACAGACACAGCCCACACCATGCAGAGAGAGCCAGAGCCCCAGGCCCGCATGCAGGCAAGACACGCCAGGCAGAAGGGGCGGGATACAGGCAGTGATAGATGCCAGGGTGCTGATGAGTTCACAGTCTTTGGGATCATTAATCAGATCAGAGCTGGATTAAGGTGTCCAAGGTCTGATTAGCTTCATTTCCCGCTTCAGGAAGGAGGAAACTTGCCTCCCCATACATCAGCCCCACTAGTGACAGCTCACCTGGTTGCTAACTAGATCAGAGGACTGTAACAAGTGAGTGCAATTGTGGCCTGGCCCCGCACCTCTGCCCAGGGCCCTCCCTCTTCAGGAGGGTCTTCACACAGGACCTGAGGCAATCCTGAGCATCATCCACAGGCAGCAGGTTCCAGGATATCAGCTAGAGAGACAACTCATTCCCATGGTCTGGTGATATAAGGCACTCTGCAGATGAGAGAGCAAAAGTCGCTTGCCCCAGGAAGTAAATCCGGTTCAGAAGACTGAGTTTAAGGGAGGATGTTCTCAGACAAAACCATATTGCCAATAGACCTGGCTCCTCATCCATGCACAGCTCACCATGTGCTGTTACTCCAGGGCCTCCTCTGTGGTATCAGACTCCCACCAAGGGGGACAGCTCTGTGAAAGAAGCAACAGACACTGCCTTGCTGTTGTAGAAGATCTTGGGAATAGCCAGGCAGACCTCCTGAGACCCATACAGGGCTACACACACCAGCTCTAAAGCCCTGAACCAGCCAGGATGTTTCTCCCACCTACAGCTCTCCTGCTGGTCAAGACCACCCCACTAGCACCTGCAACTCCACTCCATCCTATTTAAGGCACTCCATATTAATGGGAAAAAATGACTCTGAAGATGCTTCTGCTCTTGATCTCAGCTGCTCTCACGCAGGGAGCACATCCCAGTCACATTCCCGGGAGGTGCGCTTTGCCCATGTGGCAGGGAGGTTTCTCAGCTCCAGTGCCCCTCAGCAGCAATGTTCACGTAGCACACAATTTCCTGTGACTCGTTCATTTGGCAGATATTTTGTCATGGATTTCAAAGACACACTTGATATTAAAAAAACACCTTCCGTGAACATTCATAGCCCTTCCTTCTTTCAGCCACCTAGAACCAGCAGTCATGGTAACACTTCATGCGAGTTGTGGCTAAGCTGCAGAAAGTCTTTGCTTGCTGCAGTGAAGTGCCAGCTACGTAAAAGAAGATCCCTTTTTGCAGTGTTCATAGTCCCACATGGATTTTCTCCATGCAGCTTCCATCCACATGCAGCCAAACAGCAGGAGGAAGAAAACAAACAAACAAACAAAAAAACACCCACATGGCCAACACAAACAACCAAGCACACTCAGTCTTGGTACAGACAATCCTGTGGAAACCCACAATTTTGTATCCAGCAATTCTCATTCTTCACCAGACCTGTGAGGTGTGGCCAGGGGGGTCACAGATAAGTATTTGGGGGCACAGTTCAGTTTTACAGCCCTGCCATTTCCTCCGTGTCACCTTGAGCAGCAACATAACATCCCTCAGCAAATTCAACTCCTCCAAGATCAAAGCCAAGAATGCCGAGGAAAATCCACCGTCTGATTAAAAGTTGCCAACCGGCATCAGATTTTCACTTTCCCAGGATCAAGCCCTTATCTCAGACATCAGATGAGACACAACACACACTGGGGCTGTGCCTTGTTTTCCAGCTAAGGTGCTGCTTGGCTGCATGTGGACAAAAGGTTTAACATTAGGTCCTTCTGTCAGGGCAGGTCATCTCTTGACCACAGTCAAGACAAGCTGCCTTTAGGAGGGGTTTATACAGGGACCGGTCCCAGAGAGGTGTCAAGCACCCAGATTTCTGGTCTCTTGCTCCTGGCAAAACTCAGGCTTTTAAGGCTTAACTTACAGTCCCTCGGTGGGATGCTGCCCTTCTCCTACCCTTGCAGCAGGGCCAACTGCTATCTCAGGAGTCTGGGAAGCCACAGGAGGCTGGTGGGGAAGGTAAATAAACTGCCAGCCCCACAGTGATTTGTGGCTAAATGAACAGTTGAGAAGTTACCTGTGAGCAGCTCTGGCCCGTTAACCAGCCAGATAATGGCTCGTAATCAGTCCTGCAGTGGTGGGAGCCGGGTTCAGCTTGTGTCATTCCTGGCACAGCCCACCTCGGGGGTCCCAGGCTGTTGTGCCCTTGCAGATGCACAGATAGAGGTGGCACTTCACCTCGCTGGCCTTTGTGCCTCCCTCTCCAAGCTCCACTACCTGTCCTGGGCAAAGGAAGGGGTTAACAGGCAAAGCAAACACAGGGCATGGTGCCACAGGGGCAGAACTCCTGTGGGGATTTTTGAGTGGCTGTTTATTTAGCCAAGCGACTTCTCAAATAAGCAGCCCCATCTCTAGTGGGGCACGGTGAGGCTGAACAGAAGAATGCGTGAGCAGCTCCGATCCCGGAGCAGGGGAGGGATAAAGGCCCAGGAGGATACCTGTCCAGAGCAAAGCCAGGGCAGCACCGAAGCCTCGCACCCGATTCAGCCCGCAGACATGTCGCAGAGGGCTGTGACACCAGTGCCCAGCAGGCCAGGCCTGTGCAGTGACTGGGGACAGGCAGGGGACTGTAGGACTCCCCTCTGTTAGCAGCTCTTGGCACTCAGCGCTAATTTGGGCTCCCAGGGTGCAGTGATCCCGGTGCTTGGACTTGGATGAGAGCTGGCTGGAGCCTGTGCAAGGCAAGGCTTAGAGATAGGGAGATGGGGACAGCTCAGGTGCATTTCTTGCAGGGACCTAACAGCTGGATGCTCGTCTTCCATTTCCATCCTTCCATCTCCCATCCTTGAACCCTTTTCTCTTAGGTCCAGAAACACTATGAGCCCACAGCACCCATCCCCAGGTAACCCCCATGGTGCTGCAAACACGCTCTGTCAGGACCTGGACTCAGTTTCACCATCCATCCTAGATCCAAGCACCAGCTCTTTGGGAAAGAGGCCAAACAACTGCCACCTCCACAAGCACAGCAGCATTTAAGAAACCTGGGGAGTTGCTGAACCCCAAGAGCACCAGGAAGCACCTTCCTTGTACCTTTCTGTCCCCTGGGCCCTGTCCAGGGCCACAGCCCTGGGCATCCAGGGTGCACCTACCCCACCGCACCCCATACCCCCATCACTGCAGGAGCCCTTCCCCTGCTTTTTCACATCCTTTGTTTTTTTCTTTTTTCTTTGCTGGATCTTGTCCCAAAGGCTCTGGCCTCTAAAGTCCAGGAGCCAGGACTAGGCTCTAGGGCAGCACATAGAAAGACAGGCAGACAACCCCCCCCCAGCACAGCCTCACCTCTTCCCTGTTAATGGACTTTCCATGGAGTCAGCTCCTAACCTGCTCCCAGGGTGACTGGATAAATCAGCTGCTCCTCCCAAGACCTTGGGCTCTAATTAATGTCAGCTCATTAACAAGATAACAACCATTTATTACCTTGTCTCCCTGGCTGCTGATTAACCCTTTCCCAAGGCAGGGGGGCAGTAATGCTGTGGGTCAGGGATATGGGGAACCTGTGATATGTCTGCAGTGATATGTGGGGGGTCACTCAACAAAGGGATTTTCCCTCACCCACCACCAGAGCATGGGTGGGTGGCACAGGAGCAAAAGGGGCGGTGGAAATGGGTGATGTGGGGCACTGCCATCAGTAGAGCCTAAAGCAGCCCCATTGCCCAGCCTGCACCCCTGCAGCAGCCCAGAGCAGGGGGCAGGATGGTCCCCTCCCCAGGGAAGGAGGGAGCCCTTGGCTTGCCCTCGGCCTGTGCCCGGGCGCGGAGGGCAGGAGCAGGGGCTGCGGCAGGCACGGCACCCACCACGGCCGGCCAGCGCCAGGCTGCTCCGGCTAACGCTCCCGCTCCATCAATCACGCTGCTCGGCGGCTCCCTGTTAGGGGGAGCAGCGGCTGGTTAATCAGGCTGAGGGCTTCGGCTCGTTAAGCTGACACCTTCGTTGGGAGAGTGAGACATGGGGGCACGCAAGGTGCCACTTATTTATTTTCTTCTTTCCCAGGGAATATATTAAACAAATTAAATTCCTGGAGTGTTGGGTCAGCACAGCCCGCTCTGCGCCTGTCCCAGCTCTACCTAGCTCAGCCCCGGGATGGGGCCGCCTTCCCCGGGCTGCCGCAAGCCCCCAGCACTGCTGCACATCCCCAGCCTCTTGCGATAAGATGCAGCCCTCTCTTTTCCCTCCATTTCACTCCACATCTCCCTCCCAGGGCACTGCTCAGAGCCTGCTTGACAGTGCTGGCTGTGGTTCGGGTGTGGGAAATGGGGGCCACAGGGTAGCGTCCCATAAGGGCATGGGACAAGGGGGTGCTTGCAGGGGCAGAGTGCCCAAAGTGTGTTTTGGGGGCAAGGGAAGGCCCTTTGCAGCTGGTGCCCTCAGAGGAGGGCCACAGGGCTGTCGTAGTTTCCAGCAGCCTGGAGCTGAGCTCCAGGAGCCAAGTGTTCAGGAAAACACCACTCGGACCAAAACTTCTCCTATGCTGGGAGCTTTAACCAAAATTGCACAGGGCTGCAAGGACAAGGTCTCTGTTGAAACGTCCCCCTGCACTGGGTCTTTGCCTGCTTCAGGGTCTGTTGCCTCTCGAAAGGCAAACGCTGCCCCTGCTCAAATCCTCTGCAGGACTCAAAGCCTTTTCCCTGCTGCCAGGACGCTTTGCTCCAGCCCAGAGCTGGCTGCGTTTCAGGTCTGATTAGGATGACAATTATGGATTGCAGACTTGGCACAAAATTACCCATTAATCCCCGTATCGGTCTGTTTATTGACCATTTGCAGCTCTCCCTTGCCACCACCACCTTTCCCCTCTCCATCCCTCTAGCACAGCCTCTCCTACTCTGCTGTCCCATCTCATCTCATGTTGTCATCCTCATTCCTTCACAGGAGTCCAGTTCCACTTAGCCACAGTCCTTCAAGTGCCTCTTCATTTCAGGATCGGACCCACTTTTCTGCTGGTGGAAGGGTGACTCCCCAGAGGTTAGCAAAGAATTAGAAATAATTTAATTTACCTCCCTGTTCAGGCGCTTTGATGAGCTGAAAGGCCCCTTGTCAGGCATCGAATTCATCTTCCTCCAGCCTTACATCAAATTTCATTCACTAATTAGAAACTCCTGCCCCGGTGCGTGCTGCTTCTGCCCCGGCCACCCCCTCTCCCCCCAGCACCATTATGAAAATAAATCGTTGCATTAAGCGCATTGTTGTGGCCGTGGGGCCCCGCCGCCCCGAGCTATTAGAGCAGGAGGGAGGGCGATGGATTAAGACGAATGATTTATTAAGGAAAAGGGCCCTGATTAGATTCTTAGCTGTCCCCTGCGTGCAGGCGCGTACTCACGGCCCCGTCCCACTCCTTCCCGGCGCAGAAGGTCACTGTGGGATGGTGGCTGGGGGGACGCAGCCTCCGCTGGGCTCTCCCAGGGCCGTGTCCTGCTGGGTGCTCCTGCAGCACGGGGACCCACAGCTCCTGGGGCTCCTGTGATCTGGGATGTGCTGCAGGAGAGAGTGCTGGACTGTCCTCTGGCATTCCCATTCCTGAGACTGGGGTAGTCTCTCCAGTGGGGAGGCAGCAAGTGGACATGGGTGCTTGGATGGGTCCTCCCTGTAGTCGTGGTGTCACCATGGGCAAGGCCCTACCTGTCCCCAGAGCAGGGCAGAGTCCTGAGGAGATGGGGATTCCACTGGGATATGGCACCTGGCCTGGAAAATGAGTAACACAGAGGCTGGGACCATGCTGCTGGGTGCCAGGGCAATCCACACCTCTCCGCCCTTGCACAGGGGAAGCTGTAGAGCCCTCAGAGCAGGAGCTGTTGAGCTCAGCTGTTTGGCCCTGGGAAGCTGCAGGTAGCCCCTGCTGTGGGCATAGGGCTCCCCACACTGTCCCGATGCCAGGGCAGAGCTGGGAGAGGGGCAGGAGCGGGAGCTCAGGACCCCGGCAGACATGCTACGGCGCAGAACGGGACGCGCAGCCTGCTCCGCTCACCCTCGCGGGGCTCCCGCCATCCCCAGCCTGCGCCCTGCCGGCCGTGGGATCCCCACCAAACGCTGCAGCCAGCAGGTCCTGCCCCCGCTCCCCAGAGGAGCAGCTCTCGGAAAAGTCATTAAGCTAAATTAAGCTAATGAAATTGAGACCACGAGGCGGGTACGGGCTCCCTCTGCAGGCACCTGCAGCGTGGCAGCACCCAGAGGCTGCCCAGGTTGGGCAACCTGCCTGGGGCTCTCTGCGGGTGCCTGGGGGGGGCATCTGAGATGTCTGGGTGCCTGCAGGCCCGGTGTTTTTGGGGGACACGGGGTGCCCACAGCCCAGAGAGCCCAGAGGCTGGCATTGCCTCGGCAGAAGGCGCCGCTCCAGGGACAGACGGGAGAGGCGGGGACGGGGACGAACGGGGCTGGGGTCCCCCCTTGTTAACAAGGCCGGGCTCTGTAGCCTTTTCAAGGCTCTGAATGGGGGGTGGTGCTGCTCCTCCCTGCAGTTTGGGCCTTGGGGGGGGTCGCTGCTGGTTCAGCACAGCCAGACAGGGCTGGCTGGGGGGGGCGAGAAGAAGGCAACCCCAGATGGGAGCATGTGGGGGGTTTCCTCTGCCTCCCGCCCACCATTCACATGGAAATGAGGACAAATTGATGCAGAGACATCCATTGTGGTGCCCCCACCAGCCCGGCCCGTCTGCTGGCCACCCACTGGCAGCCCCATCCATCACCGCCCAGCCGCTGGGGACGAGCGGGACATCCCCCGGCCACCTGCAGCACGTGGCTGCTTCGGGTGGATGGAGGGGAGACCCTAGTCCTGGGGAGTCTCCCCGGAGCCCTGCCCTGTCTGGGCATCGTTTTGCCCTCACTACCCTTTGATGAGGCTTATGGGGCTATGGGGGAGATAACGGGGCCCAGAAGCTCTTCTGTGAGTCCCTCATTCCCCCGGGCCAGTCCAGAACCAGGACACCCTTTTCCCTTCTTCCAGCCCAAAACAGTGCCCAGTGCCCTGCAGCAACCTCCTAACAGGACAAAGGCCCATTACCCACCTCTCAGTGACACCCCAAAAACCTGGGCTTGGGCACGGGACACCTCATGACACCCCCAAAGGGCACCATTTCTCCCCAGTGCTCAGACACCACACAGAGGGCCCTGGGGCTGGGATCTGGGGAGGGCCAGCAGCGCTCTGCTCCCCTCCGTGGCGCACAGCCCTGGCAGCTGGAGTGCCACCGAGCGGCGAGGGGACATGTGCCGGGACGCTGCGCGGCCCGAGCATCCCTTCCTGACGGGAGCCCGTGCCTCGGGCTCCGCAGCAGCGGCAGCCTGATTGAAATTTCACTCCATAAAGCGCCTCTCCGAGGCCTGACCCCATGGCCCCCCCAGGGACCAATTTGTCCTTCCCGGTAATAAGAACCTAATTAAATTAGCCAAGCCGCCTCACGGAGCCCTTAAATTAGCCACAGTGAGGAAGGCCCTTGCTGACAGCCTCTGCTGGATTTCTCTGCGTGTCCTGTGCTGTGGGGTTTTGGGGAAGACCCTGGGATACTCCCACGCTCCTGGAAATGTGGCAGGGTGGCTGGCGACGGGGTGCAAAGAGGGCGCATGGCACAGGACGTGCGCTGAGCAAGGGCTGCGTGGGTGCTGGTGGAGGCCCCCACTGGGAGCACAGGACACAGACACGGAGATGGAGCGGAAGGGGCACAGGGCTGGCTTGGGATGGGAGATGGACCCGGCAGTGGCACTGGAAACCCAGTATGTGGGGTCCATGGCAGCTGGGAGCACTGAGTCCGTGGCTGTCGAGGTGATGAAGAGTCCCTTAGTGGTAGATGGCACTGCAGTGGCCAAATCCTGCCCCTAGAGAAGAGCCTATATCTGTGCCCATGGCTGTATCCTGGGGACCCCCCACCCAGGTCTTAGTCCCCCCCAACAGCAGAGCTCAGAGCACTCACCTGGGAGAAGATAGATTTATTGGGCCGTGTCCCCGACCGGGAAAGATACATCCAGTGAAGAGACAAAAAATACACCTGTCCTCGGCCGCGCTCACACTCTCTCACCTTGCCTTGCGGACAACAATCACTGTAAAAACTGTGCTTTAAAATAATCTTTAAATAATTTCTGCTTTTCTTTCTTTCTTTTTTTTTAAAAAAAACAAGTCCCCCTCCCCGCAACAGAGCAGCTACCCCATCCCACCCGCACCCCTCACCCTGCGCGCGCCCACGGTGCCTCCTGGCTATGGTACATACAAAGAGCAGATAAATAAATAAAGACACGTGATGCTGCAGGGGGGACGCAGGTCACAACCCCCCTTCCCCCCCCCGGCCCTCCACCTCTGCTAACGTGGAGCCAGGGCAGGCTGAGGCTTAGCTAGGGTTTGCTGAGGGGGCCACATCTCTGCGGGGACCCCCGAGGGCCCCGGCACCGGCTGAGCAGCATGAGTTACCCTGAGGGTTCGGGGGGTCGGCTCGGTAGGTCGGGTCAGGCAGAGCCCTGGTCCAGTGCCTGGGGCGTTTCTGTCAGCTTTGGGGTGCAAATAGCACAGATTTGGGGCTGGGCCACCTCAGGGCTGGAGGCAGCTGAAGGCAGGGGAGGAAGCACATCCTCCCTGGCCGCTTTTCCCTTGGGCAGGCAGAGCTTGGGTCATGTTTTCCAGCCTCGCCACTCTGCTTCCATGGGCACCAGCACCACAGAGCCCCAGCGCTCATGCTGGAGTCACGCGGGTCCCCCAGCCCTGCCCGTGCCGGGCACCCTGGGCAGAACAGGGCTCTGCACCCGCTCTCCAGGCTCGGCACCCTCATCACCCGCTCCGGCTGCCTCATCCTGGGCTGGGGAAGGGCACCGCGCTCCACGTGCCGTGGCTGCCTGGCACAGTGTCCCGGGGCTCCTCTCCCAAACCCCCGCGGCCGTGCAGACAAGTGCAGCCATGGGAGCTCCCCGAGGGCGCTGCCGACCGCGCTCCCGGGGCTCTCGGAGCGCAACCGTCAGCTACGTCCGCACACGCACACGCTCCTCACGCACACGCACACTCACACAAATAGCAGCATGTGGATCCAGCCGGAGGCACCCCCGGGGCTGGGAGCACCCCGGCGCCGGGCGGGCAGAGCGGGCGGCTGCTCGGGCCACTGCTCAGCCCTGCGGTGACCGCCCGGCGGCACCGGCAGCACCGCGGGCTCCCGCAGTGCCCAGCCTCAGCTCTCCGCCCGCGCCGTGCCCAGCGGGTGGAAGCTGTCCGGCGGCAGCAGCAGCCTGCCCACGCGGTAGAGCAGCCCCGAGTACCAGTGCACGCCGTCCGCCTGCGCCCCGGGCCACCCCACCAGGCTGTGGTAGAGCCGCAGCGGCCAGAAGGCCAGCTGTGCCAGGTGTTGCTCCTGCACCAGGGCGAAGCACGAGGCCACCACGTCGTCCACCACCAGCGTCCCGTGGCGCGTCAGCGGCGCGTACGCCCCCACGTCCGTCCGGCCCCGCACGGCCACCACCTCAGCGGGCTGCAAGCCGGCCGCCCCCGCAGCCACCAGCACGAAGTGTCCCGGGCGCACGCGGCTGGCGAAGGTGGGGCGGAAGCGGGCAGCGGGCGCCGTGCCGTTCTCGGCCACGAAGAGCAGGTGGGCGGGCGTCAGCGCGAGGCGCCGCGGCGGCTCCCGCGTCTCGATGACGTGGAAGGCGGTGAGGGCGCGCGGCTCCTTGTCCAGGAAGGCCAGGAAGTCACTGTAGGTGGGCTGGCCCGCACCGTCCATGGCCAGCACCCGCTGGCCCGGGCGCAGCGCCCACAGCGGTGTCCGGGCACCGTTCTCCAGCGTCGCCAGCGCCCGCCCTGGGAAGCAGCCGCCCGTCTTGGCGGCGGCCGAGTGCTCTGCGTGGGGAGAGAGAGGACAGGAGGGTTACTTGGCTGCAGGAGCCCAGCATGCGCACTGAGACGCGTGGAGAGCCCGCGCTGCCAGGTTGTGCCCGTCCCAGGCTGGACACGCAGGGAATAACTCTGCTCCGGCATCACCGACGCGCCCAGCTCTGCTGCACGCACCACCGGTCCCCGAGTCAACACAGTCTCCCGTGGCACGGCCAGCGGGTCCCTCCGTCCCAGTAGTGCCGCTCCTGGCCACGCAGGGCTGGGCCCCTGGGAGCACCGGGAGCACCGTGGCTGAGTGTCCTCTGCAGTGTCACGGGGAGGATGTTGCAAAGCGCTGCCGCAGGGAGCCCCAGCACCCGCGTCCCCCCCACGCTGCTGCTGCCCGCGCTACCCGCTCCTCGCTGCCTGTGCAACTCAGCCCTCCCTGGACTGCTGCTGCCAGCCAAGCCCCTTGCTGAGATGTGCTGCAGCCCATGGGCATCACCAGGCACAAGCCACCAGCCCCCAAGGCAGGGCTTTGCCAGCGGGGCCACCAGATGAAGCACCCGGGCCCCCTGGCACTTGTCAGGTGGCCATGGGCACATCCCTGGCTCCCCTGAGCCTCAGCCTCCCCTGCCCAGGACCTATCCGTTGAGCTCCCCTTGCCTGCTGGGCATCTCTGCTCGCCCAGGCTCCCTGCTCCTAGCCCTGCATGGCCCCAGCCCTTCCCGGGGCTCCTCGCCCAAAGCCCCCACCCGAGTCACAGCGTCCCCACTGTGAGGACCCCCCCAAGGCAGGGCTGTGGAGGAAGGGTCAGAGGATCTCACGGCCCCCCTTCCCACCCCAGTTTCGGGCAGAGCCAAATCCCAGCCCCCGGCCCCATGAAAAGAAGCCTGCAGCTTCAGGACAGAATCGTTTTATTGCTCAGACGAGGTGCAGCGTGAGCCCCATCCCTGCCCTGGAGGGCACGTTCCAGATCCTGCACCCACTTCCCCGGCGGAGGCAGAGCCATGGGGAAGGGCGGGCAGGAGGGAGAAAAGGGCACCCAGCAGGAGCAGGGGCACTGGCACGAAGGGCTGCACAGGTGCGGGGGGGACCCGAGGAGACGCAATACATACAACAGGCCACGTGGCCATCCGTACAAAAATAAAAGCCATTTACTAAGAGGCAGGGGCAGCCCGGCTGCCCTCTGAGCACAGCTTTGAGGGGGGCCAGGAGATGCGCCCTGCAGCCCCTTCCAGCCTCCGCCACAGCTCCCCATGGCCGCAGGGGCGGGAATGGGGTGCAGAGCCCTGGGGAAGCCGCTGCCAGTGACCAAGCCCTGGACAGCGCGCGAAGCCCTCAGGGACCCTGTCTGCTGTGCGGGACGTGGCCGCTCTCTTCAGTGAGTCCAGGGAAGCTGCTCAGGATTGAAGAGCCTTGGTCCTTCTCCAGGGGCTCAGCCCCACTCCTCTGGCCGGCCCCAAGGCGCCGGGGTCTTGCTCCTTGCTTTGGGGCCTGACCCCACTCCTCTGGCCCTTGGCTTTGTCCCTCTTCTTCGGGGGCGCGTTGCTCCCTCTCCGTGGCGAGGTGGCCCCATGTCCTTGGCGGGCCGGAGTTGTGCCCCTCCTGGCATCGGCACAGGGGAGCGGGTCAGCGCGGGGGCCCGGGCTGGCGTCTGGGGGCGTCAGGCCGCTGACTGCGGGCTATGGCGGTAGGACAGGCAGAGCGCGGTGGGAGTGGAGCCCGGGCACCGCGCGCAGGGGCAAGAGATGCGGGACAGCACCGAGCCCAGGGCCACCCGATGCTGCAGCAGCTCCAGCCTCCCCAGCCCGAGACGCGTCCGCGCAGCCCTGGCAGCAGCGAGCAGCACAGGGAGCCCCTGCAGCGCGGGCCGGCATGCATGTGCACACGCACGTGCAGCCCTCTTGCCGGGTGTGCATGCACACGTGTCCTAGCGTGCAGGCACATTTGCGCGCGCAGCCGCAGCCCTCATCGCACGCGTGCTCACCGGCTAGCTTGCCCTGGCCTGTGTCTGAGCGTGCACACCTGTGCAAAAGCACCCCCGTCTCCCGGTGCACCTACACGCGTGGCCCTCTCCCGGCGTGTCCCTGCCTGTGCATGCAGGTGCCCCTTCGCATACGTGTGCCGTGCGTGTGCTGCCCTCTGCCGCACACAGCCGACGTGGCCGCCCGGGCGCCCGGCCCTCGCCGCCGCATTTGCGGCGCGCAGAGGTCCATGGCCTGCGAGCTGCACAGGGCCCTCGGTTAGGGCAGACGGGGACTGGCTGAGTGCACAGCCAGGCACAGCGTCTGCCCTGGCTGGGGCGGTCCCTGGCACCGGCACCAGCAGCGTGGTACGGCACGGCCGCGGGCCGCGGCTCAGAGCAGTGCTCCCCACCACCGCGCCACGGCGGGACTCCGCAGGACGGGCTCTCCTCGCTCTGGCGCAGCCTCCGCAGCCCAGCGCCTCCCGCTGACCCCAGCTCCCCGCTCCAGCCCTGCTCCCCAGCTCAGCTCCCTGCTGCAGGAGGTGCTGCCGGGCAGAGAGCAGATGCTGGGGCTCTAGCCTGGCCCTGCCTGTGCCCAGTGCACAGCACCCCTGCACCGCAGGACACCCCAGATCATCAGCGCTGAGCAGACGCAGCTCTGGCAGTGGGAGCTCAAGAGCAGCCTGTGGCAGAGACGGGCAGGGCGGCACAGGGCTGCGGTGCACGCCAGGGACCAAGGGACTGCAAAGGCAGGGGCAGTGGAGACATATGGCCAGCAGAAAAGGGGGCATGGGAAAAAGAGGTGGCCTGGGAAAAGGAGCGAGGTAGAGAGGGTGGCTCTGGATACTGGTCTGTGGGAGAGGACGGGACAATTTGCCCCATGGCACTGCCAGTCCCAGCCATATGAGTCACTGCCCACTGCGACTGCCTGGCGCAGATAGGGCAGTCAGGCTGCAAGGGCCAGCAGCGCGCCGGGAGCGCTCCACCCGGCCCGCCGGGCTCGCCGTGCCGCAGCCCCCGGCCCCCCGCCCCGCTTGCCGCCCCTCCTGCCCTTACCTGACTTCACGGAGCAGTGGATGTGCGCCTTGGACTCGTAGTAGACCCAGTCGAACCCAGCCTCCACGGCCAGGCGAGCCAGCATGCCGTACTTGTTCCGGTCCCGGTCCGAGGTCGTGATGTCCACAGCTCGGCCCTCATAATGCAGCGACTCCTCCGAGTGGTGCCCGTCCTCGTCCCAGCCCTCGGTCACCCGCAGCTTCACCCCCGGCCACTGGTTCATGACGGAGATGGCGAGGGAGTTCAAGCGGTCCTTGCAGCGCTGCGGGGCAGAGGAAGAGGGTCAGTAAATCTTTGAGGGGACTGGGAGGAATTCTGCAGCCCGGCTCGCAGGCTGTACCCCACCACGCTTCCACAGAGCCAAGGAACAGGGAACGGTGTAAGGAGCAGCCGGACAGACCTCCCACGGATGCAGGACTCCTGC
This sequence comes from Microcambeva ribeirae, assembly GCA_035222435.1. Classification (NCBI taxonomy): domain Eukaryota; kingdom Metazoa; phylum Chordata; class Actinopteri; order Siluriformes; family Trichomycteridae; genus Microcambeva; species Microcambeva ribeirae. Next base: position 4,906 of record JAYECN010082339.1, on the reverse strand, counting down.
CTCTCTCAGGTGCACCTCCACCTAGCCCCTGCCAGCCCCTCTCTCGGTCACACAGATCCGTCTGTCACTCCTGTCCCTTCCCCAAGTTCTTCCCCCAGGCCAGCCCCCATCTTCTGGTCCTCAGATCCTTTGGGGGCTGGCTCCACAGGGAAAGGGCCCCAGGGAAGCCGCAGATCCAAGTGCCTGAAATGCTTTGTCCATCCCATGCTCTCCAGATGTTCCACAGTGATGCCCAGCATCCCATATTTGCTCAGCATCTCCCAAGTACTTCTGCCCCAATAAGTTAACTGTCTCCTTCCCCATCTCTTCCCTACTTCCCGGCTCACAGAGGGGATTATTAGGATGCACAGCGTCCTCCAGGATGGCCCGGAATGAAGAACCCTCTAGGCTCCCAGGACAACTGCCCTGCATTAGTGCTGCCTGAGAGGCTTCAGCCCCCACGAGGGGCTGGCAGGAGCCAAGGCCCTGCTGCTGTCCCAGGTCCTCAACACAGGGGTGCCCCATCTCCAGCCCCCCTTATCACCCCTACCCCAGCTCTCTCCAGAGCCAGGCACCCTGCTCTCAGGCACCGAGCTCTCTCCTAGCAGCCACTGAGCTGGGCGGAGGGCACTGCTCACCAGCACAAGTGAAACAAGCCCCCAGGCCTCAGCACACCCTTGCTAGCATCTCTCCTTGGCTGCTTCTGAGTCCCCAGGGGCACAGCACCCAGGCAGCCTCATAGCCCCAGCTTGTTCTCTGCTCACGCGGGAAATGCCAAACCCTCTCTTGAGCCCTGTCGTGCTGGAGAAGGGCTGCTATGGGGCAAACTCCCTCCACCTCTCCTACCTCTGAGTGCTGGTTCCTGTGGATGCCTCACTACAAAGCCAGGACTGAGAAATTCCAGCAGGTCCCCAAACCCCAGGCTTGTTGTCAATGAGGTCCCCTGCAAAACCTGATTGCCTTACTGGCTGCTGCAGCCTCCTGCACCTCAGCACCTGGGCCTGAATATCTGCACACAAGCACTGCATTCCTCCAAACCTCACCCAGTGCTGCCGGCTCCCCAGAGCAGCAGCTCCAGGTACAGCTGCAGCTCAGGATGAGACCAAGCCTGGTTCAACCTCACAAAACCCCTGTGCTTGACTTGTGCTACTGTCTGCACTTCTGCTTTTTTTTTTTTTTTTTTTCCCCACTGCAGAAGGGATGGAGGAAAGCGAGAAAATGCCAGAAAAGGCATCACAGGATGTTAAGAGACTGAACAGTTTCTAGATCAAAGCATACAAAGGGACTAGGACCGTGCAGCCTGGAAAGGAGATGGTAGAGGGAAAGGCACAAAAGAGCTCTACAAAATCACAGGGACACCGAGCACTCCCGGTCTTGCACGATGCCAGCCCTGGGCAAGGTTAAATAAAGCCACGGGGCTGCAGCCTAGGAACAAGCAGCATGGATGACGTTGCGCGAGGTGAGAAGTGATGCCGTGGGACTCCCTGCCACGGGACGTCACACCAGCCAGCACCAGAATCGGGTCACAGGGGACTGAGACACAGTCATGAAGAATATGAGGCAGGGCTATAAAACCCGATAGCTGTAAAAAACCCTGTCTTAGAAAAGCCTGGGTGCTCTGCTCAGAAAGGCTCTGCTTGCAGGGAGGCTCCCCTCCAAACATGTGGGCTCGCGCCCTGTCCCCCAGGAGCTCCTGCTGCCCTGGGGAGCTGGGTGCTGGCACCCTCAGCCCCCCGTTCCCCGGGAGCCCCACGGCGCACGTAGCCCGGCCGGGGCCCTGGGAAGCACAGTGCCAGGTAGGCCTTTGCCCTGCACGGGGCGGTGGAGCACCCCTGCCCTTGTCCCTCCCCAGCCACGGCTCCTTGGGTGCGGGGAGATAAGCCAGGAAGGTGTTGGATAAACAGTTCCTGAGGAGGGCAGGAGGAGGGAGGGGAGCGACTTTTGTCCTCATGAAAACACCAGCGTGGTGCCACTTGGCACATGGCACAAGAAGGCTCCCAAGGCCCTGTCCCCAACAAGAAGGGCAGCAAGCGGGGGCAGGAGGCTGGGAAGGGGGTCTGCCGGCGGGCACGCGAGGAGCCCCATGGATGCCCTTTGGGTGCATGCGCAGTCAGCTGCACAGCCGCCTCCGGGACAGGACTCTGTGCTTTCCCTCCCTGCTCCCGAGAGAGCAGCCTGCTCCAGACCCTGCTCTGCCCTCACCGCCAAGCTGACACCCTCTGGGGCACCCTGCCTGGCACAGCCCCAGCCCAAGAAACTCTCGCGTCTCCCCGCCAGGGCCACTTCTGGCCACCAGCCCAGAGAAGGGCCGTGCTCTCCTGGCCACATCCACCGCTGCTGCTGCGATGTCCCAGGCCTAGGACGCACCTCCCCTGGGGCAGCTCCCACTGTCCTCTGCCCCGCTGGCCGAGGGGCGGCCAGGAGACCCCCGGAGCTGCTTGCCAAGGGGGCTAGCGGGGGGCGGCCCTGCCTGTGCCCTCGGTGGCCAGCAGGTGTCAGGGCACCGGCGGGAAGCGGGCGGGCGGGCTGCAGGCGGCTGTCCCCGTGCCCCGGGGCGTGCGGGGACAGCCCGTCTCCGTCTCCGTCCCGCCAAGCCTGCCCGGAGGGCTCAAGCATCCCCAGGGAGCGGGCAGCCTTCCTCCTCGGGATGAGCCCCCTCCTGCTGAGCTCAGTAGATGACAGGGAAGATGTGGGAGTGACACCAGGGTCCTCTGTCCCCAGGAGGCGCTCGGGGCCCAGGGGAGCTATGGGGCTGGGGACGGGATGTCTGAGCTCAGCTCAGCAAGGTGGTGCTGCCTTGCGGCCGCTGTCATCCCAGCACTGCTCCTGGGCCCAGCCAGGTGGAGAGCAAGGCTGAGCCCCCCAGACAGACACACTGTAGAGCTTGGGGGGAGGCGTGTGTGGGGTGACACAGTGAGAAGGGGGTGCACAGCCAGTCCCTGTACTGTCACAGATAGCTGGACCCCTGAACCTATCATACCATGCTGAGCTCAATGGCTTTGCACTGTCCCACGGCAGGACATGTCCCTCCTTCAGCCCAGGCACAGCCAGCTGAGGGCAGGAGCCTCCAGACCCTCCAGAGCAGCATGTCAAGGCAGGGATGCTGGGTCTGAGCGGAGATGTCGTCCCGCTGATGAACATGACTCATGCCATGCTCATGCCCAGGTAATGCTATGAGTGTGCCCAGCTCCAAGACAGGACCCAGACACTGCAGGGACCCTGGGGCCATTGCAGGGAGGTGCAGAGGTCACTCAGGTGTGACCAGAGCCTCTGCACAGAGGCAGCTGGAGTTGTGGATGCAAATGTGTTTGGCCATGGCCAGGAGCAAAGAGGGGTCCCCAGCATTTCCCACCTGAGTGAGGTCTCTCCTAACCTGGATCCCAGTCCCCAGAGGAGGGGATGAGGTCCCTGTGAGCAATTCCTCGCCACCAGGATGTCGTGTCTCCACGCCAGTTAATCCTACGCTGGCTGCAAGGGGGGACAACCAGGGGTAGGGAGGGGCTCAGGACTGGGACTCTGTGGGGGCAGGGGACTGGGGACATTCCTGGGCCAGGCTGCTGGGGAGAGGTGAGGCGGGCTCTGCCTCCAGCCTTATCTCAGCACCTCCGAGTGGGACCAGCGAGAGCAAACACACTGGAATTCTTGAGGAAGATGAAACGATAAAGGAAAGGTGGGCAGAGAGTAAAACTCCCCCCCGCCCCAAGGTAGGAGGCATCTTCCGGCTGCATGGGACACCCAGACCCTTGGACTTGGGGAAAGAAAACAGGTTTGAAGTGAGTCAACGGCAGTAAAAGCTAGCACACTGGGGGAAGGGAGAGGGAGTTGGGTCAATGGCCTTTCCCAGCTTCTGGCTGCACAGAGGCATGGTGGAGCTAGAGCCCCCATGCCTTGGGACATCTCCCATAGCCAGGGGCCACTGGACAAGCCCAGGGGGCCCTGGGAGAGTGTGAGCAACCAGAAATTATGCCAGGGAGCTTCCTGGAGCTCCTGCCCACAAGGCTGTAAGACAGCGAGAAGTGTGGGGCTGGCAGGTGGGATGCAGAGCCCTCCCTCTGCTGCAGTGCCGCAGGAAGCATCACCTGGAGAGGACAGGCAGTGGCAGTGCTGCCAGAAGCAAACACAGGTAAGGAGCACTCCAGCCTCTAAGCAATGCGATGCCTCTGCTTCCCAGGCAGGGGGACCAGCCGAGCTCACCACTTCCTCACCATCCCTGGACACAAGGCCGTTCCCCTGGGCACACAGGCTGCAGCCCAGCCCTGGAACCCTAGAGACCAGCAAGCACAACTTGTGCAATGCTCCGAGGTCAGTGATGCCTTGCAGGGGGACCTCAGACCCCTTTGCTGCAGCCCACAGCCTGAGCCTCCTCCTGGGCCATGGACCCCTTCCCTCAGGGAGCTGCCTCTGGGACTTGTGGGGTTACCAAGTTGTCAAGCCAGCACCTAAACCACTTCCTGGCTTCCTCGTGTTGTTACCAACACCTCAGTCAGAATCCACAGCCAAAGCCTCGCTCACTGTCTGCAGCCACGGCCATGCCACACTCACCAGCCCGCCAGCCCCAAAGCAGGGGGTGCAGCGGCCACCGAGGCAGCCCCGGCTCCCCCTGCCTCCCCCAGGAGTTCCCTCGGGCTGTAACCCAGTGTTGAGGCTGGTGGCCAGGTTTCTTAGCAAGGCCGTGTGGCTCCTTATCTGCATTCCTGAAACCCTCAGGCATTCTCCTGGCAATATTAAAACACAGAGTAACCTTCGTCCAGCATCACCCCCCCTCCTCTGCTGTCGTCTGTGTCGTCCACCCCCCCATCCTTCCTGCTGGCCCCGGGTACTTGTGAGCTGACTGCAACAAGGCATTTGCAGTAACAGGTTGTCCCCAGCCCTGAGCACAGCAAGCAGCTCCCCCTGAGCACCCTGAACCATCCCACACGAGACATGC